>PVKC010046000.1:0-11315 GCA_004027635.1 Crocidura indochinensis
GATTCTGTTTCACAGAGCCTGTGATCAGCAGCAGTCCTAGTGCCTTTGGCAGGTGCAATGCGAGGTCAGGAGGCTGTGTCCAGTCCTCAACACATTCCAAGATGAGAAGTGGGGGACATAGCTAGTGTTTCCTCCCACCACTCTCAGTCACCACCACCATGCTGAGGACAGCTGAAGAAGGATCAACTGCCCCTGCTTTCTCCTGAATCACCAGGATCCCACCTGTTAGCATACCTAGAAAACAGCTAAGCTATGCAGAGTAGAGAAAGGGAGGCAGGTCATCATTGCAATAATCGCTCCACCGTGCCAGGGACAGGAGTCAAGGGAAGCTAAGGTTTGTTTCCCTCGGGAAACCTCTTCCAGTCTTCCTGGTAAAAACAAAACAAAACAAAACAAAAACAAAACAAAAAAAGAAAAAGGGAGAAAAGAAGGTTTTTGGTGCAGAGCATATCCAGTGATGTTCAGGGGTTCTGTGTTCAGGAATTATTCCTGGTGGTACTTGGGCTCACATGAGGTGCCGGGGATAAAACCTGGTCTGCTAAATGCAAGACAAATGGCCTATCTCGTATACTATCTCTTCTGCTACAGGAAAAAAAGAATTTCTATGCTCTGTCTTTGTCTTTGATTACCAAATTCTCTTGCCTAACTAGTATGTGCTACATTTAGGGTCTGGAAGCAGGTCACCAGTTTATCCCGAATCACTGGCAATATTCTCTTGCAAAATAAAAAAAAAATCAACAGTGGCTAGAGAAAACAATAGTCCTTTATAAAACCAAAGGGTTCACTCCATTCTTATATCCGAGAAGAAAGATTTCCCAAAACCACTGTTACAGGGCACCATGATCTGGGGACCAGAATGGCCTATGACCCCAGAGACAAGTGGTTTCTGAGTGAGTTTCTGCTTGCTATCTTGTGGGCTCTGGCTTCTGCAGTATCTCCCCCAAACACTTCCTATAGGATTGCTTTGTGCAATTAATTGGTTTTCTTTCACAACATCGTGCCAAGAGTCACTCCCTGTCTCCCAGAGCCATTCACTGGACACAGCCAGAAGGCAGAGACCCCCTTCCTCTATCCCCCATCACTGCAAGGCCTCCTGGAAGGAAGGGAACTGGGGAAGAGAAATGCAGGCATTCAATCTTCCTGCTTCTAGTCAATTTTTACTGCCTTTAATTCAATTCTACTCTACCTGACCCCAACAAGCTGGAGTTCCAGAGTTACTTTCAATGGATAGCACCAATTACTGAGGTGTGAATATAGAAGCCTTCAAGTCTGGAGAACAAACTAGAGATTGGAACTTAACTGCAACTGAGAGAGAAGAGTCAAGAAGAGGCAGGGAAGCCAATGCCCTTGCAATTAGGAGGTTTGCAGAGGGCTAGCACATGGTAGGGGATCCCCAGAGGGCAGGGCTCCATGGTGCATAGGGCATATTGAGGGTGACCCAGGGTGCATAGAGGGTGGGCAGAATTATCAGGAAGCATAGAATTCAGACCGGACCCTAGTAGCACTAAGCCAGAGTGGAAGCTCTGGAAACCCTAGATCTCCTCATTTTGTCTAATCCACACTTGGGGTCAGCCCAGCCCAGTGCCAGCCCTACCTTCTTAGACCCTCTGAAGTGAAGTTTCCTTCACTCAGGGTTTTCTAGGCCATGCTGAGACCTTGGGACTCTTTCAAAAAGTAAGGATAAGCATGTTTGGTGCTTTTGTGCCCCACATTGTTGCCTGAGTTTCTGCCAGTGGAGGCTAACTCCTTTGCACTTTAGTGAGTTATCATATTCATTGTTACTGGAAAGAATATTTTATTGGATTTATTGGGTGGGGTATGGGACACAACCAGCTGTGTTCCAGTCTCACTCCTGGCTTTGTGCTCAGTAACCCTATGTGGTGTCATGCATTGAACCCAAGTGGGTAACTTGTGAGGTAAGTTACTTGCTCAATTATCTCTCCAGCTCAATAAAATTGTATTTTTTCTAAAGGCATATTCCAAGGTCCTGGATATTCTAGGTTCAAGTATACTCTTGCCAGGCATTACATTACTCAGTGACTACCATTGCCATTCAGAGGTGGCCAAGATCCAGGCTACACCCCAAATTGTTGGAACTCAGTGCCTCACAAAGGCAGGAATGTGCACTTGAGCTGAATCCTAAAGTAATACTTAAAACTCTATGTCTATCTTGGTGGACAAGAGAAAGGACAGTCCCACTAGGTGGCCACAGGGTTGCAGGGACTCTGTGTTCTCTCTACCCACTTCATTCCCACTTTGGACATGTTGGGAAGTTAAACCATTATTCATCTCAGAGTGATTACCTAGGACCTAACTTCCCAGAGATCCAGAGCAGGTGAGAAGATGCTTCCAGAGAGCAGATCAGCTTCCAGAAGGTTTGCCTTTTGATGCTGTAAGCTGAGTTTTTGTGCTGATTTTCAGGGCAACATTAGATCTAGCCCCCTTCCTTGCCAGAAAGGGGTGATCTTTATCCTAGGGTCTCCTTCCTCACTACCCTGAGGTCCCCACCTCTTTTTCAGCATCCTCTGCTCTTCCTGCCTTCCTCCCAAGTCCCAATGCTGTTGCATTTACAGATTCCCAAGCTGTGCTTCTCCCCAGAACCCCAGAGATGAGTCACCATGTTCTGGGGTCCCATGGCTTCATCCCTCAGGATCTATGCACCTGGATCAGGAGAGGTCTTCCCACAAGCCAGCCCAGTTCTGAGTCCACAGTTGGCTGCTATCTATTGACACTGCTCTGGTATCTCTTTCTAGCCCCACCTCCTGAAGAAAAGTGGGGGTACTCTTTCCCAACCAGGCAATAAATAGACCACGAAGGCCTGGAATCTTGGAACACTCCCTACAGAGGAAGTGCTGGGTGGGATGGTGGCCATTTGCCTGTTCCCACCTAACACAGTGTTGTGTGGTTGTCAAAGAGTTCCCCCTGCTCTGCCTGAGTTCGGTGGTCTCTACTGTGTAGCAGGAACTGGAACTCTCATGAAATATGGAAGCAGCGAAAGGCAAGAAGCACACCTGCCCCTTCCCTTTTTCTGGGGAAAATGCTCCTAGACTATTCTATACTGGACCCCAGGAGCTGGCCACTCCACAAAGCTGGCTCTTGAATGCGAGACTTTGGCTTCTAAAGCCAAAATGCTGAGAGGGCAAAGATGTTGAGTGAGTGATACAGAGTCTCCCAATTTGAAAGGCCACTGCCTGATTAGGGGCTGAGGTGAACCACGTGGCTCCACCTGGAAACTCTTGGATTCTTTTCTCAGTTCAATTGAGGTGAGAGGTGAGAGGTGTTGATTCTCTCCCACTGTGCTCAGGGCTTACTCATGACTGTGTTCAGAGTTCATTCTCTGTGGGACTTAGAAGACCCTTTCTGGTACAATAGATCAAGTGGGGGTTGGGTTGTACAAAGCAAAAAGCCATCAATCCTGTTCTATCTCTCGGTCCTCTCATCTCATATTTATAGCTGGGGACTATGAGCTTCTGATAAATACCTCTCCAATAACACCATCTCTAAGTGCAGAGATGAGTTTGAAACTCAGATCTTTTTGGACCTTGAGTCCCCTGCTCTTTTCTGAGCTCAGCTCCAACTTCTGAGGGGAACCATCATGTATGAGTGTCATATAATGAAGGGGTCTACTTGAAGAAGGCTGAGCAAGCACAAGGTCCATGAAATGAAAATCAACTAGTCAACCTCACTTCCTCACCAACCACACTGTACACATGCCTCCAGATCTGGCTGTAAATTCCTCCATCAGTAAACATTCCCATCCTGGCCCCTCCATGGCTGAGTGGCTTCTGACACTAATTGCTCTGTAGAGTATATGCAACTAGCAACACCTTATTAAAAGTGAAATATATTATTCTGTCCACTTACTGCTGCTCTATGAAGATAAAGTGCCTTGCTACATGGGAAAGTTGGCACAGGAATTGACAAAGTGACCTCAAAATAGAAGTCAGAACAGCCCTGCTCCTGGCCATGAGCTCCCTTTGGATCAGGCTGGGAGTTTCCCTGGTTTGTTTTTGCTGTGTCCAGATTCCCTGAATTCCACTGTGTCAATACCCCCATCAGCTTCTAAGAAACAAGGTTAATACCCTAGATGTCAAAGATGCTTGTTCTCTGAACTGAGAGTGATGCACTGGACCTTTGGCAGAGACAATCCATCTTCTTCTTCCAAGGACACAAGAGGAAGAACTGAGGAAAGATCTGCATGCTATCTAGTGCTCACTGGGACTACTCAGAAGAACCTAACAAATCCCACACCCTACAGATATGACAAAGTTCAATCCCATATGGCCAAGGTACTAGATTCCAAGGAATCTACCTTCCATTGTCCCCAGTAACACCCAGGATTCTGGTTACACAGTATCATGCTTGGATAGAGGAGGCCATCACCAGAACAGAGGTGTGCACTATCTTCTCTTCAGGCACCCTCTGCGTGCTTCCACATACCCCCAAACACATCATCATCTGATCTGGTCAGCTTAGTCAAAGCATTTGCAGTGGGGGTATGATCAACTGAAATTTTGTTTTGTCTAGGGGCCTCCTAAAGGGGAACGTGGGCCCTAGGTTCACTACTGGTAATTCTCAGCCAACCTGACCAGTGGTTAATTACAATGGGTGGAGAGCATGGTGCTGCTCAAGCCCTGAGGTGCTCAGGGCCAATAGGGCCACTCAGCAGTGATTGAGGGTCTCTGGGCCCACCTTCGGTGACCTTTGGGGGATAAATTGGTGCCCCTCCTCCTCTTACCCTTCTATCCTGGTGCTCCCCACTCTTGAGAGTAGTGCCCTCTGCAGAGGTCCTTGCCAGCAGGAAGAAGCTGAGGATGGCGACTGAAAGGTTGCAGACCCTGTGTCTCTCACAGGAGAAAAGGGCAGGAAGTCCCAGAGGGCTAGGGACCCCTACATTTGAGTTTCGGAGACACCAAATTGCCTGAATGCACTGACATTTCCGAGACCAAATTAAAATGCGCCACCATGGAGACAAAATGTCATTAGCCTCATTACAAGTGATTGTGTTAAAATAAATACAAAAGTAAAGTGGGAATTAGTTCAAACCATTAAAATACAAAGGCAAAAAAAGGCCAACAGGCACCTTACATGGTACAGACTAGAAAAGGTTCAGACAGCCCCAAAGAGGCAGGAGGAAGGAAAGAAGGAGGAGTGTATGGCCTGTAGAGCCAGGGCAGGCTGGGCAGACTCCAACTTCCCCACTCTCCAAGCAAAGAACCATCAACTTCCTGTCCAGAAGGCGGGTAGGCACCTTTCTCATATCCTAGGGCAGAAAGAGGTCAAGGCTGCTCCTCATGAACACTGCCTAGGAGATCACCCTGGAGGGAAAGGACAGGAAAGCTCTTTGGGAAAATAATAAAGATCTTGACATTGAACTTGACTGAGTTCTAAGAGATCCATGGGCATAGGTCAGGGCCTTTCTCACTCAAACAGAAAGATTTTTAGAGTAAGCAGTAGGGTGAGTCAGTTGTGGGAACCACAGCAACATCTGTTTGATCTGAATCCATTTCACCCCATGTTCTCCTGCTCCCAGAGCAGTGACACCCACACACACACATGCTCACTCCCTGCTTGCTCTATTCTGGTTTTTTCACTGCTCTGTCACTGTTCCTGTGTGCTCTGTCTCTGGTCAGGAGGACTCACTCTCCAAGTATTTGGTTCTCAGACCCTCAGCACTCAATGGCCTGGTCCAGCACTGACCATAGCAAGCACAGCTGGAGCTCAAGGATGTGAAACTGCTTATAAAAGGAAGAGATGGCAGAACACCTGTCCTGGCAGGGGGATGCCCTGATTCTGACCTGGTGCTGGTCACATGAGCTGGAAACTTGACCCTAGTGGCTCTGCTATCTAGAACTTCTAGTGGCTGCATAGATTATATGGCCTCCAGGGCACAGCCAGGTATGTGTGAGCACTGCCACTAAGAAATATGAATACCACCACTGAAGTGTGAACACAACCACTGAAGTGTGAGCACTGCCACTGAGGAATGTGAGCACCACCATTAAGTATTTTAAGCAATGCTACTAAAGTATGAGCACAGTCAGAGGAATGTGAGCACAGCCAGTGGAGCATGCCCTTTCAAGCATTAGAACACTGCAATTATACAACTAGAATGTACAGTGCAACAGAAGGTTCTTGAGACCTTTAGTGTTTGGGTTTTGGTTTGGGGACTACACTAAAATACTGAGTAACTACTCCAGCTCTGTGCTCAGGGGCACATTACCTCTGTGCTGGGCTCCCTGAATTAGAGGATTCACAATGCAATGTGAATTGCTGATTTTCACCATACTGTGGGGTGAAGGGATAGTCCTTATCCACAGCCACCAAAGCTCATGGTGGCCAATGCTGTCCCCTATCTTATCTCTATCAGGTAATCTATGTGTTCAAATCATAGCTTTGACCACTTCTCTGCAGACAAATGTCCCAGATAAAGTCTCCAAGCTACTTTTCTTCCTCTTGGAGCTTCCCTTACACTTTCCCTGACTAAAATCTCAGAGGGCATGCCCAGATCTTACAGACCTGGGGCCCTGAGCACCATAGCCAATGGCCTTGGCTTCATCCACTTGTGCTCCTGGTTCCTCCATACCTAGTCATAAGTCAAGGTTTATCTGAGTCTTGTTGCTCAGGTGACCTTGGAGAAATTAATCATGGTTTACAGAGTTTCACATAAAATAGCTTTTACCTAAACTAAATTTGGCATGTATAATGGTTCATGAAAAGATTCTAATCATGAGCTATATCAATGAAATTAACAGCTTGGCTTAGAAAATTGTTGTTGTCAACAATACAGTAATAGAGAAACAAATCCTGTGGGGTCAGTGGAAGGCAGAAATATCTACACACATAAACACTAAATGATTCAAAAATCCAAAGGGTGAGGCATTCCAATGACTCCAATGACATCCCCCCAATTTCTCTGGGCCAGAAGGAGACTGCTACTGCTACCAGAGAGGACTGGGGATCTCATTCTGTACAACCAAAAGAATTTAAGGCCCCAAGAAAACATTGTTCATGCTGTGATCCACATTATTCTATGTGACATCTGCAAGGAAGAAGAAGGCTTCAAAGATGCTTGAGAAACCCAATCAAGTATGATAATGTTGTCTCCTCTGCAACAGTTCATTGTAAGGGATTTATTTTGGCTACCTGAGTTTGAAACCCTAAATAAATCACTGTCCTCTTTTATCACAAGACCTGATGCACTGACCCAAAGGACCCCTGTCAAAGATATTGAAAAAGACATGAATGAAGTGGACCTGCCTGGTGTCCCAGCACTAATCTGGATGACCACTGGCCACTTGTGTCTACTTCCTTTAACCTGGAGCTGCTGGTTTCCCAAATAACTGAGTGCACACAGAACGGATGCACACAGAATGTATGGTTGTTGATATAATGGCAGTCGGACTTGGACACACCCTTTGGGGACTGCACTATAATGACAGTTGAACCTAAACATGCTCCAGAAAATGCTCCTTGTCATGCCAGGTATAAAAGGGCCTTTGCAGGGGGCCCAGAATAATGACCAGAGTGCACATATTGGTCCACAGAGGTGAAGGGTGGGGGCTAGAGAGAAAGCATTGGAGAGATGCTGCTTGATTTGTATCTATTCTTTTCTCTTTTTTTGTTCCAGGGTCCACCACCCTGACCACCTTTGGCCAAAACTTTCCATCTATCTCTCCCTCTATCTCTCAGAAACCCCCAGACAGGCCTCAGACTCCAGGACAAATTAAAAGTATAGTTGGTTTCTATTTCTATATTCTCTCCCTCATTTCTTGGTGGACAGTCTGAACATGTTGGCATCTCTAGGTGGGCACAAGGTCCTACCGAGCAGTTGTGAGCTTTGCAGCACCAGACCCTGGCAGTCGTAGGCCTCTTCAGTGTGCAGTCTTGCATACCTGGCAACCTTGGGCCTTTGCATATGGTAGTCCTTTTAGCATACCACCCCATTTCACGAAGAAGAAATGCACCAATCTTTAATCGAGAAAATTATTTCCTCATTGTGAGCCGGGAAGTTGGCTGCATCCACTGCAGTAGCATTTACAATAAACTGGTATAGAAAAGTTGATTTGAAAAGACTTGGTCCTTCTTAGGCATGAAGAAACCTTAAAAAAGATGAAGTTGCGACCAGATTGGTAGCACAGTGGTAGAACTTTTGCCTTGCATGCAGCTGACACAGGAGAAATGTGGGTTCAATCCCCAGCATCCAATATGACCTGAGCCAGGAGCAATTTCTGAGTACAAAACAAGGAGTAGACCCTGAGCACAGCCAGGTGTGCCAAAAACTAAAAAATAAATAATTAATAAATAAAAAGTATAAATAGCAGAAGAATATGTGTGGACTAATATCAATTACAAAAATTTTTAAAACAAAACAGCATGATGTAGTATGATGTTAAATAAGATGCACGGCCTTATTATATTTCTACTCCATGAATATTGTCACCCAGTGAAAAAACAGGTAAGTTCATATTTGTTAATACTGGACAATAGAGTTAGTTATGTTCCCTCCTAGAGTTCTTCCCATATATGAAATATGACACTAAAACAATTATTAAAAACTATTAGCTATAAAGCTAGAATATATATGAAGGGCAGGCATAAAATTTTAAATAGAGTAAACTTATTAAAATAGTAAATTTTGCAGGCTGGAATGATATAGTACAGTACATAAAGCACTTGCATTGCATGCTGTTGACCTGGTTTAATCCTGGGCACCCTATCTGGTCCCCTAAGCTTGCCAGCAGTGACCTCTGAGTGCAGAGCCAGGAGCACAGCTGAGCACAGCAGGGTGTGATTAAAACACAAACAAAAAAATACAATAGCATATTTTTAAAAAAAAAAAAGTGAAGAAAACTTACACATAAATTGTTTTGTGGGGAAGAGGTCTTTTTTATTGGGAAATCTCAAAAGCAGTGTTCAAGGACTCAGGAGTCACTCCCCAAATTGCTTGGCCAAGTAGGCTTGTGATTTGATGCTAGGACTTGAGGACGTGAGTGACTCTGGGTTCTGTGATGTGGAGATGATCAGAAACACCCCAGCAGTCCCCAGGACCTCCAGAGCCTTCCTGAATAGGTTTTGGTATCTATGCAATGCAGGTCAGGTTGTGTGAGAAGTACATGCACCCGAACTGTTTAAAAGTCTGTTTTGAAGATTTTTGATCATTTTCACTCCTTCCTTTCTTCCTTACTTTCAGACATGCCTTGTTTCTGAACTCAAAATGGTCGACTGATCTCCTGGAGTGACCCTGAGTGCAGAGCCAGGAATAAAGCCTGAGCATGGCTGGACACTCAAAAACCATTAACTAAAACATCCACATTAGTCATTGTAAGCAAGTTTGTGCTTCACTTGGCCATGACAATCTTTGTCTCAAAGTGTCTTCCTCATGCCTGACTCCCTTCAAGCTAATCACGAACATGAACATCTGTCTCTCAGAAGAGACTCAACTAGTTTGGCTTACAATGAGCCAGAGGTTCTCCAGAGCCTATCGGGTAGTATCAATTGCACAGGTCAGTTTTGGGGTTCCCCAGCTTCCTCACACACCTCACACAGCACTATCCTCCTGGGAGCACCAGGCCTGCATGAGCAAGTACAGGGCCTGGCTTGCTGTTCCTGAATCCAACAGATTTCCAGGACACAAGTAAATGAATTCTAAAAACTTCTCCCAAGCTCAAGCCAAAACAATGTGAAGAAAGACAGTTAGAATCCAAGTAGGAAATAATGGGGTGCCCCAAATGAAGATTTTTCCTGTATTGCTGTGTTTATGCAAGGGAGCATACAGAAATTATTCAGCAGTAGCAGTCTGGCAAGGTTTAGGGTGAAGATGGAGAGAAAAATTACTTTCTGTAGCTGATTGAATTAAATGCATCCTAGTGGGCTTAACTTTAAAGCCCACTCCTCTTGGGAAACCTATGTGGAAATAACAGTCTGAATAGAAGTAGTAAGAAGAGGTAACTCAGAGCTGTGTTTATTAGAGTACCATTTACTGCTCCAGAGCCTGATCAGTTTAAGTAATATGCCCCTGTCTAATTGATCTGGTTCTTTTCAGGTTGAAACTGAGAACCTAACCCATCAAGGTAGTATGAGGTAGGGTCTACAGTCCCTTGAAGATGGACCTTCACCCACTTTCCCTTTTAATAAGGTAGTAAAATCTTTAGGGAAAATATGGAAAAGGAAGGTCATCAGAAAAGCCCTAGGGGAATAAAGGCAAAGAAGGGTCATGGGAATTCAATGATCTAAGGCCATGGACATCAATTGGCAATTATATTATGTCTATCTATCCCAGAGGTTGGGGCAACTAGGAAGAATTAACTGAACACTGACATTTAAAGAGGAAATGTTAAGGGTAAAATAATTAACACCAGGTGTAAAAGACAGTTCTCTTGGATCCAGTGCAAGAAAGCACCCCGGACTAACAACTCTTACAGGAACCTCCTCTGCACCTCGAGGTGCAGAACTACAAGGACCTCCCTGCACATTGAGCTGACTCAACTTCCAGAATCAGGTCAGAATGAAGATCATCCTGATGATTCTGATGTCCTGACTGTTGTAGCTGCAGGATGGCTGTCAAAAATGAATACCTGCTTTATTTGTGAACTATATCTGGACTCTTAGCCAAGCTGAGGATGGTGTGTAAGTAGAGCTGTCACCAGGAATACCTCTTCTAAACTTTGATTTATGTGATTTGTAAATTTTGCCTTTGCTTAGAGATAACAGTGCTTTGGCTTCTGTGCTTTACTTGCTTAAAGAAGTTGACTGCTGTTGTCTGATGTTAAACACCTAGACTCTTGAATGAGGGAGGATGATTCCTCTCCATAAACTAGAAAAGGGGGCAGTGTTGGATCCCAGAGCCTATGGCAACTTGAAAATTTACTCCTCTCTTCCCTCTCCCTTCTCAGATACTGCTCCCCCTAGCATTCCCCGGCCAAATTCCAAGAATATGAGATGTCAGTTTGTATCACAGAGTAATCAAGGCAGTTCTGGTTCTGTTTTTTGGCCCTGATGGTATCAGACCAGATGGGAGGTGGGGGGTGGGGAGAGGCACAGAAAAGTTAGGACTGAAAGTTAAACTGTATTAACCAATGAAATACATAACCTGCTAAAGCCTCTTAACCCTATATAACCCTATATAACCTATATAACCTACTAGTTTGATGCAGGGCCTTTCTTTTTCATGAGACTGGCTCCAGTTAGCTGGAATAAATTCCCTTTTGCATTTTACATTATCAGAGGTGGTCTTTGACTCTCAGCACAATCAGGGTTATCTGCTCAGACCCTAACAGATACAACAGTGTGAGAGACGTTCATTAGCTATTTGT
>PVKC010046001.1:0-11404 GCA_004027635.1 Crocidura indochinensis
GGTGCTCAGGGGTTACTCCTGGCTCTCTGCTCAGAAATAGCTCCTGGCAAGCACGGGGGACCATATGGGACACCAGGATTCAAACCAACCACCATAGGTCCTGGGTCTTAAATTTTGGGCTGGAGTGGTAGCACATGGTAGGGCATGTATTTTGCAAATGGCTGGCCCATGACGGATGCAGGCTCAATCCCGGGGAATCCCATATGGTCCCCCGTGCCTGCCAGGAGTTATTTCTGAGTGCAGAGCCAGGAAAAACCCCTGATCATTGCCAAGTGTGGGCCCCCCAAAAAAACAAAAAAATATGAAAAAAAATATTCTTAAATCATTTAAAAGCTGTTGAATGGCGCTAGTCCATACTAACTGTTGTTCAACAGAAATGATACTTGAAAATTTATTCAAAATGTTGACAGTTTAAAACATAAAACAGCAAAACTCAAACTATTCAAGCATGATCTTAAAAATTATATGACTCACCACTATGACCTTCAAGATTCTGGTTCATGGAAAGGCTACTAGGAGTAGAAATACCCCTCAGTTTTGCATCATCTAGAAAAATCAAACCAAAAATATTATGTGTGGTACATTTATAAAAATAATCATATGTAAAAGATCAGATACAATTTTTATATTTCTATTTTAAAGGAATTCTTATTTCTAGAAGATGTTTGAAGGATTTCAAAGAATACATTGTTCTCATCTATTTTTATGACATAAATAAATTTATGAAATAAATTTTATGAAATAAATAAATTTAAAGGAATTCTTATTTCTAGAAGATGTTTGAAGAATTTCAAAGAATACATTGTTCTCATCTATTTTTATGACATAAATAGATAATAAACTTCTCTTTTCAATATTTTAAAATTTTTCCATCAGTAAACAGTTTATTTAACTTAGAGTACTAGAAATGAATTCTAGTGTCTTTAGTCACTATAACCAACTAAACTTGGTGAATACATGTGGAAGTGTAATAATAGCTCAATTCTGTGGGTGTAGCTTGAGCTCACAGGCCTGACCAGCAGATGTTTTGTTCTTATTGAATGATACAGTATAGCATTCCTCACAAAATAGAAGCTGACAAATTAAAATAACAATCTACTGAAAATCAACTTTTGCTGAAAATCAACTTTGTATAATCAACAAATATCCACATCTAAGCATTGCCCCTTGGAAGCAGCAACTTCAAATCTTTGAATATATATATTCATAGATATGAGTTCATATATTGAATGTATGTTCATATAAATTTATGTATGGATTTATATATGTGTATAAATTATATTGACATGAATATATTTTATATATTCATGTATGACTATGCATATATTTTTATATATTCATGTATAAAAATTTAACTATGTATATAGATATATCAATTTATATACAAGATCTACTTAAAACTCTATTGCATATCAAGAACTTCAAGGTTCTGTGGAGTGTAGAGTGCACTCCTGGTGGTACTTGAAGGACCATGAAGAGGCAGGGATAAAACCCGTGGCTCCTATATAATTCATATACTCTAGCCCTTTGAATAGTCTCTCTAGCAACAACAGCAAAAAAGCTATAACTTTATGTGAGGTGGAGGGAAACCAACACTCTGAAACTTCCTAAGGCCAACAAAATAACAAACCAACGTGGCATGGGAATCAACTCTGGTAATACTGACATAATCCCTCTTAACAGCACAGAGCAGAACCCATGGATTTCAAATTCTAAAAGAAGGCATCAATAAAACAGACATGTAAAACCCACAAAGAGGAATGTCAGAACCAAATCTGTAAATCTCACAATCCAAAGTATGTCCCAGAAGTCCAAAGAACGTTAAAAGATTTAACTACAACACAGAGATTGAGAAGGAAATGCGTAAGAGAACAGAAGATCCTGCCAAGAATGTCATTAATCAAACACAATCTTTGAGACCTTTAAGTTTTTTTTTTTTTCAGAAATAGGAGTCTTTGCACCAAAGTTGTTAGCTTTTATTTGCATCTATTAAAGTTTTTAGCAGTCAAAAGGGAAATTCCAAATGGGGAGGGAGGGAACAAAAAAAACTGCCCCTTAGATGAATAACATGAAAGCCAGTGCGGAGGAAGAAGGCTGACAGTGTCTAGAATATAACACCTGTAGTGCATGCAAAAGTCCGGATTTGGTTCCCATCATTGCACAGTCCTGTGAAGTCCAAGGGAGAATCAAAAGCAATTCACCAGGAGTAAGCAAAACACATAGAAGTTATCTGTAGAAAGAAAGGTAGATACCTATATATATAGGATACTATATATATCCCTTTCCCAGGCAGGGAAATATCTAAAAATGATGTTACTGGGAATGAAGATAGTACAAACTTTCTAGAGTGTAATTTGGATACACATGTGAAGAAAACTTTATAAATGCACATAATCTTTAATCTAGTAAATTCTATTTCTAGATATCTATTTTGTAAAAGTCTTTGCAATACAAAGATATTGTTGGTTTCATTATAAAGCAGTGGAGACACCTAAATGATTAAAACTTTGGCTAAGGAAACTGTTGTACACCAATCTAATGAACACTAATCACTTATTCAAAATGATACTTTAGGAGCCAGAGACACTGAAAGTAAGGAGCTTGCCTTGCACATAGTGGTCCCAAGTCAGATCCCTGGTACCACATATGGTCCCCTAAACACTGCTAGGAGTGATCCCTGAGCCAGGAGTAATCAATCCATGAGCACTTCCAAGAGAATCCCAAAAGTAAAATAAAACAAAATAATGATTTAGAAGATGTTTTCATAAAGAGCACGGCTATAATGATATATGTCATCATTAATAAAAAATACTTCTGGGGCCAGAGAGCTAGCATGGAGGTAAGGCATTTGCCTCTCATGCAGAAGGTTGGTGGTTCAAATCCCGGCATCCCATATGGTCCCCTGAGCTTGCCAGGAGCGATTTCTGAGCATAGAGCCAGGAGTAACCCCTGAGTACTGCCGGGTGTGACACAAAAAAAAAAAACAAATAACAACAACAAAAGACAATTCTAAAACTATGCTATATAATAATATATGGCAAATATTACTACAGGGTTTTGGTACATCACAACTACCACTATTAAATATTATATAAATATATAATATTAAATATAATATATTTATATAGCTATATGTTCATAATACATTTACATATAATAAATATGACTGAAAAATTCTATTAAAGTCAGTGTTATTTATTATAGTAAATGGTAATATTAAATATTAAATTTTACCATTAAATATAAATAGTAATATAAACAATTGTACTATTAAATATAATATATAGCACTGACTTTATTAGAATATTTAAGTCATTTAAGAAATATTTCTCATTGAGTTCTGCATTAAGATCTAAACCAGGGGCCCGGGAGATAGCATGGAGGTAAGGCGTTTGTCTTTCATGCAAAAGGTCATCAGTTCGAATCCCGGTGCCCCATATGGTCCCCCGTGCCTGCCAGGAGCAATTTCTGAGCATGGAGCCAGGAGTAAACCCCTGAGCACTGCCGGGTGTGACCCAAAAACCAAAAAAAAAAAAAAAAAAAGATCTAAAACAATTTACTTCATTCTCCAAATTTTTCTATTTTTCATTCTATTCAGAATGGGAAAACTGTTATTTTTAATAAATTTTCAACATTGCATTTCTCAAGCTAAATAAAATTGCTACATATTTTATGCAAAACATGCATATATGTATTTTATATATTCATTTGAGAAACATAATAGAAAATTTTGGAATAGTAAGAAAACTAAAACATTAAAACATTAGAAGACAAGCTCAAATCAATGCATAAGTAATATTGTCTATTATTACTTCATATAATTAATGTAAGACATCAAAACAATTATTTTCTCTCTGCTTATAATTCTCTCTTTGTTCATGATCTTTTTGTAGAATGAACTTCAGTCCACCCACCCAGGGACAAGGATGCCCAAGCTAGAGAGCAGGCATGAGATCAGCAAGTCGGGACAGCACAGCAGTCCTATCTGTGCAAGAACTAAAAAAATTCAGCCTACCTACCCAAGTTGAGGCCACACCCAGAGACAGGCAGCTTAGTGGCCTCAAGATAATCTCTCAGCATATAAATTGACAGCAACATAGGAAAGAAGCACATTAAGACCACAAAAGGAACCCTGTTAAAGCAGCACAAAAACTCCATCATGCCTTGTAGGGAAAGACTGCAATCCTGCAGACCCAAACAGTACAAATCTCCTAGTCAACCTCTCTGAAATGGTGTCCAGAGTAAAGATGCTTAGGATGTTCAACAAGTTGAAAGAAAAAATGGGACATACAATAAAATACAGTAGGATATGAGAGCAGAAATGAGAAAAACAGACAGAAATATCAGAACTAAAAATCTTGGTAAGCAAAATGAAAAATTCATTGGAAGGCCTCACCAGCAGAGTAATAGGTACTGAGGATCAAATCAATGAGCCTGAAGATTAAATGCAAAAAAACTCGAGACGACAGAAAATGGGGGAGGGGGGCATCTCAAGATAACTGAAAAGACAACAATAAAACTTTGGAAAAAATTAAACAAAAACAATGTAAGAATCAGGGTTCCCAGAGAGCTAAAAAGAAAACCCCCATGAAAACACAGAGTCAAATATATCATTGCTGAGACGTTCCCAGTACCCATATATACTGGATGCCCAACGAATACCAGTAGAAGTACCAGTAAAACACCCAAGGCATATTCTAGTCACAATGATGAAAACCAGAGATAGAGATAGAATACTAAGTCAGTAAATTCAACAAAGAAGATTACATATAAAGAAGCCTCAAGATTTACAAGCACCCCTCTGAGCCTGAAAGTAGTGGCAGGATATATAGAAAAATACCTAAAGGAAATGAACACCACCAAGAAGACTTAACCCAGCCAGAGTCTCATTCAGATTTGAAAGAATACACAGCTTCATAGATAAACAACAGCTCAGGAACTTTACAAACACAAAACCAATGTTAAAAGAAGAACTAAAGGGGATATTTTAAGACAAGATAAACACGCAAACATCTAAAAAATCATGGCACAAAATCCCATAACAATAATTTCTCTCAATGTCAATGGACTAAATGCACCAATTAAAAGGCAAAATGGATCAGAAAACTGAGTCCAACATTCTGTTGCCCGCAAAAAAAAAAAAAAAAAAAATTTGAATAAAAAGGTAAACAAAGACTCAAAAATCAAAAATCAAAGTTTGGCATGCATACTTTCAAGCAAACAACTACCTCAAAAAGGCTGGGGTGGCCATACTATTATCAGACAACATAGACTTCAGATTCAAAAGAGTTTAAAGAAATAAAGACAGCTATTTCTTAATAATTAAGGGATATGTACATCAGGAAGAAATCACACTTCTAAACATATGTACCCAATGAGTGACCAGCAAAATATTTAAGATAACTGTTAGTAGTCTTGAAGAAAGACATCAGTAGCAGCACAACAGTAGCTGGAGATTTCAATAACACTCTGTTACCTCTTGATAGATCAGCCTAGCTAAAACTCAACAAGGCTTTAAAGAAAGAAATGGGGGACTGGAGAGATAGCATGGAGGTAAGGCATTTGCCTAGCTAAGGCATTTGCCTAGCAGGCAGAAGGTCAGTGTTTCGAATCCCGGCGTCCCATATGGTCCCCAAGCCTGCCAGGGGCAATTTCTGAGCATAGAGCCAGGAGTAACCCCTGAGCACTGCCGGATGTGATCCAAAAACCAAAAAGAAGAAGAAGAAGGAGAAGGAGAAATAGAAGAAACAGTAGATACATATATAGACATAGAGAGAGAGTTTTTCATACCCTAAAAGCCAAATACACATTCTTCCCCAGTGTATATGCAAATAGTCTCAAAGATAGGTCACAGGAGGGATACAAAGCATACCTTCATAAAATCAAGAGGATAAAAATTGTATCAGCTATCTATCTTCTCAGATATGATGCACTGAAAATAGAAGTAAATTACAAACAAAAACAGAAAAATGACACCTGGAAATCAAACAGCTCACTACTAAACCACCAGTGGGTCAGAGAGGAAATCAAAAGATTCTTGGAGTCAAACAAAAATGAGAATACAAGCTATCAGAATTTACATGACATAACAAAATCAGTTTTAAGAGGAAAATTTATAACTTGGCAAGCATTTATCAGGAAATAATGGCCTACATAAATAACTTAATGGCACAAGAACTTGGAAACTGACCAACAATATAAGCCAAAGCAGGCAGGAGGAAGGAAATAATAAAACTGAACAGAAATTAATGATCTGGAAACCCAAGAAACAATCCAAAAGGTCAATGAAAAGAAGAGATGGTCCTTTGAAAAAAATAAAAAAGACCATAAACCATTAGCAAGACTCAGAAAAGACAACCCTAATAAAATAAATCTGAAATGAAAAGGAGAATATCAAAACACACTACAGCATTTCAAAGGATAATCAGAAATTACTGTAAGAATCCCTATGCCACAAAATGAGAACACTATCTTGAATTTCTTATATTCTTGAGCTCCAATAACCACTTAAGAGTATACCAAAATGATTTGGAGTACCTGAATACACTTATAAATATTGAAGAAATTAAAATGGTAATCAAAAGTCTTCTCAAAAACAAAAACTCAGGCCCAGATGAAGTCACTAGTGAACTCTTTCAGACCTTTAAGTGGACCTATTGCCAATCCTTTTCAAGCTTTTCCAGGAAATTGAAAAAAAAAAAAAAAAAACAGAAACACTCTTAGTTTCTATTAAGCTAACATCACCTTGATGCCAAAAGAAGAGGCACCACGAGAGAGAGAGAGGGGGGGGGGGAGAGAATTACAGACTGATATCCTTGATAAACACAGATGCAAAAACCCTCACCAAAATGCTAGCAAATAGTATTCAACAATACATTAAAAAAAAGTCATGACCAAATAAAATTCATCCCAAGAATGCAGAGATGGCTTAACATACTCAAATCATAGGGCCAAAGCAATAGCACAGCGGTAGGGCATTTGCCTTACTGCATTTGCAGTCCTGGGATGGACCCTGGCTTGGTTCCTGGCTTCCTATATGGTCCCCCAAGCTTGCCAGGAGTGATTTCTGAATGCAGAGCCAGCAGTAACCCCTGAACACCACTGGATGTGGCCCCAAAACCAAATAAGAATAACATATGCAAATCTATCAAAATAATATACTATATCAAAATAATAAAAATCAGGCCTGGAGAGATAGCATAGCGGCGTTTGCCTTGCAAGTAGCTGATCCAGGACCAAAGGTGGTTGGTTCGAATCCTGGTGTCCCATATGGTCCCCCGTGCCTGCCAGGAGCTATTTCTGAGCAAACAGCCAGGAGTAACCCCTGAGCACCGCCGGGTGTGGCCCAAAAAACCAAAAAAACAAAAAATAAAAATCATATGATATGTGGGCTGGAGAGAGAGCATGGAGGTAGGGCATTTGCCTTGCATGCAGAAGGATGGTGGCTCAAATCCTGGCATCCTATATGGTCCCCTGTGCCTGCCAGGGGTGATTTCTGAGCGCAGAGCCAAAAGTAACCCCTGAACAAAGCCAGGTGTGACCCAAAAACCAAAAAAAAAAAATCATATGATATTGGTAAATGCAAAGAAAGCATTTGATGTAGGGGCCCGGGAGATAGCATGGAGGTAAGGCGTTTGCCTTTCATGCAAAAGGTTATCGGTTCGAATCCCGGTACCCCATATGGTCCCCCGTGCCTGCCAGGAGCAATTTCTGAGCATGGAGCCAGGAATAACCCCTGAGCACTGCCGGGTGTGACCTAAAAAAAAACAAAAAACAAAAACAAAACAAAAAAAAAAAAAAGCATTTGATGTAGATCTAGCAATGATGAATGAAAAAAAAATATTCAACGAAATGGGAATTGAAGAAACTTTCCTAATTACAGTAACAGTCATTTGCCGCAAGCCTGCAGTAAGCGTTATGCTCAGTAGTGAAAAGTTAAAAAGCCTTTCTTTCCTCTATGATCTGGCGGAAAGCAAGGCTGCCCACTCTCATCACTTCTATTCAATACAGTACTGGAAGTACTTGTCATAACAAGCAGAAAAATATATCAAGGCATTCCTACAGAAAAGGAAAAAAGTCAAACTCTCACTATTTGCAGATAACATGAGACTATATTTACAAAGTTCTAAAGACTACAAAAAAGCTTCTAGAAACAATATATTTGTAAAGTGGAAGACTACAAAATTAAAACAAAAACTCATGGCTTTTCTAATGACAAATAACGAGAAGAGATATTAAAAAAATAATAATCCCAGTCACAACTGTGCTTCAGAAAAAGTAAGTACCTTAGAATCAACTTAATACAAAGAAGGGCCAGACAGATAAAACAAAAACAATAAAAAAGATCCAAAAACCAAAAAAACGAGGACGCAAAGGAATGGAAATATATCCCTTGTTCATGGATTGGGAATATTAAATCATTAAACTGTAATAATGAAAGCATTAAATATTAATTTAATATTTAATTTAAAATCAATTAAATTTAATCAATTTATATTTCTATAAATATATGATATATTTAATGAGTAATTAATTTGAAAATTTAAAATTACTGTTAAATTTAATATTGAATCATTAAGTATTAAATCATTACAATGACAATATATAATGGAAATACTCTCCAAAGCATTGTAAATCCCCATAAGGATACTCATAACGT
Source organism: Crocidura indochinensis (assembly GCA_004027635.1). Taxonomy (NCBI): domain Eukaryota; kingdom Metazoa; phylum Chordata; class Mammalia; order Eulipotyphla; family Soricidae; genus Crocidura; species Crocidura indochinensis. The sequence goes on from PVKC010046001.1 coordinate 8,660, forward strand.
ATTTCGAATAAAATAGATCAGACATTTCTGAAATTCATATAGCTAAGGATTTCTTGGGAAGAAGATGAGCGACATCACTGTCCCCAACTTCAAACTATATTCTAAAATGTTAGTAATTAAAATAGCATGGTGGGGTGGGAGCAATAGCACAGTAGTAGGGCATTTGCCTTGCATGTGGTCAAACCAGGATAGACAGTAGTTTGATCTTTGGTGTCCCATATGGTCCCCCCAAGCCAGGAGCAATTTCTGAGCACATAGCCAGGAGTAACCTTTGAGCGTCACGGAGTGTGGCCCAAAAAAGCAAAAAGAAAAAGAAAAAAACTAGCATGGTATTGGAATACACGCAGATTCTTAGATCAGCATAACAGATTTGAATATGCTGAGATATATGGTCAATTCATCTTTGATAAAGAAACAAAAAATATGAAGTGGATCAAGGAAAGCCTCTTCAAGTGGTGCTGGTAAAACTTGTCATCTACATGCAAATAAATGAATTTGGGCTTCTTTTTAATACTATGCACGAAAGTCAAATCAAAATGGATTAACGATTTTGATATTAGACTTCAATCCATAATGTACATAGAGAAAAACAGGAATAATTCTCCATGATATTAAAATTAAAGGTATCTTTAAAGATGAAAACACCACTGGCCAAGAAAGTGGAAGCAAAGATAAACAAATAAGAGAACATTATACTAAAAAGCTTCATCAAAGGAAATGATGATCAGGATAAAAATAAAAACTGCCCATAGTTTGGGAGAAACTGTTTACCTAATACCCATCTAATAAGAGGTTAATATCTAAGGCACTGGTAAACCTTAATAAGAAAAAAATCTAACACCTTCAAAAAATGGGGAAAAGAGATAATCAGAAACTTCTTCAAAGAAGAAATATAGATAGCCAAAGGGTTCCTGAAAAAAATTCTCCACATCACTAATCATCAGGGAGATGTAAATCAAAACAACAATTAGATATCATCTCACACCACAGAGTCCAGCAAATATCAAAAAGAGTATGAGCAACCAATGTTGGAATGAATGTGGAAAGAAGGGGGCTCTCATTCACTCCTGGTGGGAATGTTAACTGGTCCAGAATTTGGGTAAACAATATGGACAGTCCTCAAAACAAATAGAAATTGAGCTTCCATATGACTCAGCAATACCACTCCTAGGAATATACCCTAGGAATTCAAGCACACAATGCAGAAATGGAATCTGCATTCCTTTGTTCATGGCAGTATATTCACAACAGCCAGAATCTGGAAACGACCCAAGTATCCAAGAATAAATGAATGGATTAAAAAGAAAACAGTGGTACATCTACACAATACTTTGCAGTTATTAGGAAAAATGAAGTCATGGAATTTGATTATACATGGATACATAGAGAGAGAATTATACTGAACAAAATGAGTTAGAGAGGGATAGACATAGAATGGTTGCACTCATTTGTAAGATATCAAAAAAAAGTGTGTCAATAAAACCAAACAGTAGAAATGAGAGCCAGAAAAGTGGGTCCATGGTAGGAAGCTTGCCACAAAGAGCAGGGGAGCTAGGGCAAAGAAGAGACAACTATGACCATGATAGTTGTAAATTATCACTCTGGACAAGAACTGGAAGCTGAAAAAAGGTAAAGTGATATATATGATTCTCCTTCACTAACAATATTGCAAACCACAGTGTTTAAAAGCGGAAAAAAGAGTGAGAAAGGGAGAGAAGAAAAAAGTCCACCATAGAAGTAGGTGGGGGGGGTTTCAATCCCCCATCACCACAAATATATGTATATGTATCTATATATATACATGTATAATAAACTATAAATGTACATAGGCATCAGTCATACCTCGCAGGACTATAAAGCAGTCCTACATAAAGATGTGCTATGGCCCAACAATATGAATTTCACTAGAAATATACCTTCCCAGACTGTCCCTGATCTGTGGCTAAGGGATCCATCTTTATAACCTCTCAAGATGATTTGTGGAAAGGAAGAGGAGGAGGATGGGAGCCTCCCAACTGGTAGACAAGAGGCCTTGGGGGTCCACCCACAATTCTCAGGTCAAAAGCTCAATGCAAAGGTCTGAGGATGTGATGCTGCTTGGGTTCTACAGTGCTGGAGGCCTCCATAGCTATATCCAGCAATGCTAAAGGGACCATGTATTCCAGGAATCCAACCCAGTAGGGGGATGATGTTAGTACTCTTACTCCTGCCCCCTCCAGGTAATTCTTAAGGTTGAGCCAGCTTGAGAAACAAAGCTGCAAGGAAGTGAAAATATAATTTAGTTCAACTCACTCATTTCACAAGAGTTAAATAAAACTCAAAGACAACCAATAACTTGATGAAAGTCACCATCATCTTCTGATAGAGCTGAAATGAAATGCCAAATCCTTTCTCCTTATCTACAATTTAGATTGGGGATAGTCTATATCTCCAGTTGACAGAAGAACTAGAAATACTTAAAAAATTAACAATGATAAAGAGCTGGGGAACTAAGAGAAAGAGAAATCAAAATGCAAAAGATATATTAAAAAGTTAAAAGAAATTTTTTTCAAAAAGAAGGGAGAAGCTGGAGCAATAGTACAGCTGTAGGACATTTGCCTTGCTCACAGCTAACATTAAGACTGACCTTGGGGGCCCAGGAGATAGCATGGAGGTAAGGCGTTTGCCTTTCATGCAAAAGGTCATCGGTTCGAATCCCGGTGCCCCATATGGTCCCCCGTGCCTGCCAGGAGCAATTTCTGAGCA
>PVKC010046002.1:0-11314 GCA_004027635.1 Crocidura indochinensis
ACATTGGCAGTGCATGGAGTTCCTTATGGGATGCCAGGAATGACATCTGCTCAGCTGCATGCAAGACAAATGCCCTACCTGCTGTAATATAACTCCAACCCAGATCTGCCTATAATATATTATATTATATTTTATATTATATTATATTATAATTATATTATATTTTATTTTATATTATTATATTAAATATATTATATTATATTATATTATATTATATTATATTATATTATATTGTATTGTATTGTATTGTATTGTATTGTATTGTATTGTATTATATTATATTATATTATATTATATTATATTATATTATATTATATTATATTATATTATATTATATTATATGCTTATAATATGCTTGCAGCTTGCCAAAAGTGTATGGAAATAATCTAGAATTTAATCTAGTATTTCTTAGCATTCTTTAAATAAGTTAAGAGGGACCACCATTTTATTTTATTTTATTTTTCTTCTTTCCTTCAAATAGAACCACATAATTTGAACCATCTTGTTCTTCCTCACAAACTGAGGGGGAAATAATGGAAGGTTCCAAGACCAGACAGTCATATGAATATTAAGTAGAAATCAAAAATGATCAGACATAAACACCAAATCCAAAGCCAATGACAACAGAATAGACACCCAGTCTACAACATGCTAGACACAGAGGGGGCTACTTATACTAGCAACCCAGGGGGTAAAGGAGGGGGATATGGGCTGCATGCTGGGAACAGGGGTAGAGGGAGGACAAGATTGGTGATGGGAATGTCCCTGATTCAATGTCACTATGTACCTAAAATATTACTGTGAAAGATTTGTAATCCACTTTGGTCAAAATAAAAATTAAAAAAAAAGAGGGGTCAGAGTGATAGAAGGGTGTTTGCCTTGCACTTGGCTAAATCAGGCTTCATACCCTGCATTCCATATAGGTCCCCCAAGCACCCAAGGAATAACTCCTTGGTTATTACTCTCCAAGGAGTTAATCCTGAGTACAGATTCAGGAGTAATCCACGAACACTACTTTAATGGCCCCAAAACAAAACAAACAACAACAAAAATATAAATTAAGATAAAACATTGCTTTAATTTTTAGTGAAATTTATTTTTACCTAGAAATAGCTTTGGAAATAAGTATTATTTTACTTTAATCTTTCAATAGAGAACCATTGTCATTTACTCTTTGTGGAATTAGGTATTGAAGTCAAAATGCAGAATTACACTATGAGAAACTGAAAAGAAATTTTCATATTATATATTAGGAAAACTTTTAACTGTTGTATTTTATCAAAAAATCTGATAACTCTGGTTCAATTATATATTCAGAATAAAATAATACCTAAATTATAATATGTTTAAAAATCATGTACAATTATAAAAATTTAATAAGAAGCTTTTAGCAAAAAATGTAATTCTCTAAAACATAATTATGCCAAATAATCTAAACCAAACTTATATAAAAATGTAATAATATATTTTCAATTTTTAATTGGTACAATTTAGATATACTTATAATGTTTCAAGTTTGATGAGCCTTTTCAAATTTTCTTCACCACAGATGTATTCTTTTGCTCACAACCCACTCTATCTCCCACCTCTCACATACAAACCTCAGGCAACTACTAATTTGTTTCTGCCAGTATAGATTAGATATGTCTGTGCTAAAATTTCATGTAAATGTGGTTACACAGTACATTTTCATCGGATATTTTGTTTTCTGTGCATAAACTTTTTAAAACTTATCCATACTTATCAGAGTTTCTTTTATATTTTCAAGTCATGTCCATTATAAAATACTATAATATGTGCATGCAATTACAATACTTGTTTTTTTTTCAGTTTGGGCATTTTATGAATCTAGTTGCTGTTAACAGTTATACATGTCTTTTTATTTATTCATTTTTTATTTTTATATACATAATTCTTGATGGTAGTATTTTATCTGGTTAAATGAGGAAGTATACGAGTCTTATATAAATTACAATGCAAGTAGCATAGGAAGTTAGTATATGATATTCTGCATGAATTTGGAAATAAGAAATTTTCTGTCTCAAAATTTTTAATTGATTTTGTTACTTTATTTTTTTATTTTAAGCTCATTACTTTATATTATCATATGATTTCAGTTATGCATCATTAAAATGTCTTCTTCAGGGCTGAAAAAGAAGCTCAAGAAGATATAACATTTCTGCATGCCAAATCCTTAAGTTTAGTCCTCAGCATCTCTGACAGACTCTAACTTTGAGCATAAAATAGGTTCTGACCATATCACTATATGTTCCAAACAAGAAAAATATTGCTTTAGTTCAAAAATTATCCCATCCATTCAATATATTATACTTTGAAGATATCCTAAGACATTCAAAGCATTTCATCTTACAATATTTATTTTCTATCCTTTTATTGTTGAGAAATTTGTCTCAACTTTTAAATATATGTTTAAAACACATAGTTGATACCTAGTCATATTTAGTAAATGCTTAGGCACCACAATATTATTTATTCAAAGTAATTGTACAACCAAACTGATCTTCACTGTGAAAAGTCCATACAAATATGAAGGATTACATTAGGTTAAAGGAGTTAAAAACATATAACAGAGAAAGGAGAGTTTTAGTAAAAAATATTGTTTGGAAACCTGGATGCCTGCAAGCAAAAGAATAAAACTTAATTGCTATTTCACAATGTACAATATGTAATTTCAGTTGCTTAAAACTTGAATGTTAGAACTAAAACTGCAAAATACGTAATACAAAATATAAGCAAAACACTGGACAATGTTGACTTCAATTACTCACATACAGATTTGACTCCAACTCCCCAGGAAACCAAACCAAAACTAAACAAATAGACCTAATCAAATTTAGAAAAAATAAATTGTACAGCCAAAGAAATTGCCAGCAAAAGAAATTACCATTAAAATTAAAGAAAAAAAAAGGGGGCCGGGCGGTGGCGCTGGAGATAAGGTGCCTGCGCTAACCTAGGACGGACCGCGTTTGGATCCCCCAGTTCCCCATATGGTCCCCCGTGCCTGCCAGGAGCGACTTCTGAGCGAATAGCCAGGAGTAACCCCTGAGCATCGCCGGGTGTGGCCCAAAAAAAACAAAAAAAAAACAAAACAAAATTAAAAAAAAACTTATTGGGTCATTGAGAGAGCATTGAAAGTAAGGCACTTGCTTGGTAGGTGGCTAACTTCAGTTCAATCCTTGTATCACTTGTGGTCACCAAACACTGCATAAAGTGATCCTTGAGTAAAGAGCCAGAAATAGTCCATGATCACTGTTGTGTGTGATCCTCCAAATTAAAAAAATCTATTATGATTAGTTTCAAATCAGTCAGAAATATTTCTTGAATAATCCCTTCAAGTGAAGCATTCACCTTAGTACAATTAAAATAAAAAATTATGGCCTCTGAATTCTTCTAGGATATTAAATCTTGTAGAAATACAATGCTAAATCAGTACAAATTAATAATAAACATTTTGGCTAGAACTATGAAGCTTTTTACAATATCTCTCACTAATATTTACCACATTTTCTAAACTTATAGTTTACTTTTCATTCCTGTTAAATGATTTTAATTTCTTACCTCTGTGACTTTTTAATGTTACTTCCTTTATCTGGAACTCGTTCCTATTTTGAAAACTTTTCTTCAGGGCTTTATATAAATACTGTATTATCCAAGAAGCTATAACTAAAGTCTTGAATCAAGGTTAGGTATCAGGCATGAGCTTCATATGTTTCACTTAGCTGCTATGAATTTCACTTCATGATTATTGTTTTGACTTCTTTAGAGTTCTCTCTAAGCTGCAAATTGTGTTAAAGCAAGAACCCAGTAAATTTTTATCTTGTATTTTAATTTCTTGAATTTATAATGATCACTATACATAGTGGATACCACATAAATAATTGTAAAAGATGAAATACTGAAGTTAAACATTACTGGAAGAATAAGAAGTAAAAGAGAATTGCTTAGATTAGATCATAGATTTTCTATAACAAGGTTGAATTTTTGTGTAAATTTCTTAGGGAATGAATTTAATAATTGGTCAAAACAAATTAGTATACTCGGTTGTATAAAAAGTAGAGTACAGATGATATATTCTAAGAACTTGACATTAAATTTTAGACTATATCCAAAATGAAGACTCTATATAAAAAAAAGAGAAACGGAGTTTATAAACACTAAAAATAATAATAGTTGGTAACATGATTGTAATAGCTATGAGCTAAGGATTTATATTTGATGCAATCAGCATGAAATCTAAAGATTTATACTAACAACACATCTACACATCAATATTATGCTTAAAATGATCTTTAAAAAAAGAGATATTGATACTTTATGATGTCTGTAAATGAATGCTCACAATATGCAATGGTGTTTTCCTATGGGCTTTAGGTCATTAAAAAACACACAAGTGTAGATGACATTAATACCCATAAAAAGATAGTTTTTAAAGCTCCTCATAAAGCTTTGGGAAATATCCTCAGGGTGCCACTGAGATTGTTTATAGCAACAGTGTCAATTAAATTGGACACCAGCAAAGAATGGGTTTGTAGTAGAGAAAGTAAGAGTCCCGCATTTAGTAAACCTTTTCTCTTCTCATTTTTGTAAATCTTTATAATTTGAATGAATTTTAAGAGCTGTACAGGAAGAAATCTGGGTTCTGATTAGACAATAACCAGGTCATTAATTTTTCATTTTTACATTTAGTGTTTTTCAGATTACAAAACTAGCTTTTAAAAGCTATGAAGAACATAATGTATTCAAGTATCACACTGTATTTTAATGACTTATTCCTTATGATAAAATAAATGCAGAACAAAGAAATGTATGTCCTTATTAGTGAATGAAATGACACATGTATGATGTATGTGGCTGTCATGTAAATAATTAACTAGGTCTGAATGATTCTGATAACTCTTGCATAATGGAGAGGCTAAGATTAAGAAAGCTTTATTTACAATTTAAAAGGCTTTCTTATTGACTTTCTTTTATTGAATTAAAGAACTTTTGCAATTTTATATTAATAGTCTTAAATTAGAAATATCTGGTTTCTTTCCAAGACTGAAACTCAGAAGCCTTGTAAAAGATCGACATCTGATGATCCTGGCGCATAGTGAACATTTGAACATTTGAAAAATCGATTACCCTGCTATGGAAAACAATTAAATCTGGCCACTATAGAGATCTGCCCAAGCTTTTTTTTTTATCACTTTTGCAATTTTCTGGTTGTAAAATTATTTGTGGAATATCTGTAATTTGTACAACTTACAACTTTCTTAGATAAAAAGAAAAAAAATAAAACTCTCAAAATGCTGTATGTTAAGTATATAATTTATTGCCCCAAACTCAGTTGACACAATTAGTATCAGAAGTAGCTACATTATTATTAAGTGTATACTTTTTCTTCAGAGGGTCCTAGTCTCTTTGAAAAAGCCTCCCTGAATATACTGGCATACAGTATCACTAACATCATTTCTGTATCTCTATAAGAATTACAAAAATACGGGGCCCGGGAGATAGCATGGAGGTAAGGCATTTGCCTTTCATGCAAAAAGGTCATCGGTTCGAATCCCGGTGCCCCATATGGTCCCCCGTGCCTGCCAGGAGCAATTTCTGAGCATGGAGTCAGGAGTAACCCCTGAGCACTGCCGGGTGTGACCCAAAAACAAAAACAAAAACAAAAACAAAAACAAAAACAAAAGAATTATAAAAATACACATTTTTCTCTAAGCTTATATGCATTTCCAAAACTTCACTATTTTCTTTTCTCTAAATACAAACCTTCAGAGGAAAGGGAAGTCTAACTGTCCATTGATTAGATTAGATTAGATTTATTCTTTCTGTCTGAGTTAATTCTCAATAATCATCTTATCTAGGATTAGGCCAGTGCTCAATCACAGAATGGACTGATCTTACCCATTCATTCCTCACGTGAATCTCTATTGTGCAACTCATTTTTTATTCTATAAAGCATATTCTTTGGATATTGGACACTCTCATATCCGTTGCTAGAAAATTATTTCTTATTTACTAGGACATATTTTTAGGATATTGGGCACTGTTTCATCCATTACTGGTTCTGCAGTGAGACTGGAGATTGCTTGGAACCTCTTCCACCGTGCATATCCTTAGAAAAATGTTCTGCTGCCATAATTGGGCTGGCTTGAACCAAAGTTGTCTTGTTTCCAAGGACAAATGTGTATTGGAAGGAAAGGATTGGAATCAATGTAAATAGCTTTAGATCCAAGGAGACCTAAGGTCAGATTATTTTTCTACAACACATTGGATGTGTCCTTTCTCTGATGACATACCAAGGTCTCACTTATCTAAGCTCTAACACAAAACTGTTTCTGCAGTATTGCTATAAAGAAAAACTAATATCACAAAAATTAAAAACTCAAAATATCTAGCCTAATATTATTTTCCCCATCTTCACACAAATTTCTCTACAACCAATTGTTAGTATTTTTAAGTTTAATTTGTTAGTCTCATTAAATGAAATATATATATATATTTCTAAATATAAATTTACACACAATTGTGGAATAGTAGATACTTCTAATAATTTTACCTTTTTAAAAATCAACATGGTAGATATTTAGTATAAGCTCTCTAGTCATTTCTCTTTAAGAATTCTAGAGTTAAGAATTTTCTTCCTTTCTCATGAAGAAACATTGTCTAAACCCTTAGTGAAATGATTGATCAGAGAAATCAAACCAACAGAAGCCAATATATGCACTTATTCACCCGAAAGGTCTACTTTAAGAAAAGACCGACCAACAGACACCCCAAACTTCTACTCAAAGATGACATTAAATCCCATGAAACTTATTTCTCTCAATGTCAATGGACTAAATTCACCAGTTATTTGGCGATGGGTATTCCCCTAATCCAATGTTAATATGCACCTAAAATACTACTATGAAAGATATGTAAGCCAATATGGTCAAAATAAAAATTAAAAAAAAAAGAATGAGAGAAGTAGAATGCCTATATTGAATACTGACATGGCTGGGGAGGTGAAGGGACATTGGTGGTGGAATGTTGTATTAGTGAAGGGGGATATTCTGTTTATGACTAAAACCCAACTACAATCATGCTTGTAATCATGGTGATTAAATAAAAATTATATTAAAAAAGATTAAAAAAAGAGAAACAGAGTGGCTAAATGGATCAAAAAAATGAATCCAACGTTCCACTATCTAAAAGAAAAACACCTGAATAGTCAGAACAAATATAAAATCGAAGTCTGGAGGAAAATCATCCAAGCAAACAACACCTGTAAACAAAGTGGAGTGTCCATATTAAAATCAGATGACACAAACTTTAGACTCAGAAAAGTTGTAAGGACAAAGATAGACATTTTGTACTAATCAAAAGATATGTAAAACAGAAAGAATTTACACTTGTAAACATACACACCCAATGAGTGATTAGCAAAATATTTAATACAATTATTGAAAAAACTGAAAGAAGATATTAATAGCAACACAATAATTGAGGGAGACCTTAGCATTGCCAGACTGAAACCCAATAGAAGCATACTAACTCTGAAGAGAGAAATGGAAGAAAGTGGACTCATAACCTACCACTGTTGATTAAGGATGATGTAGCATATCTACTCAGCCCCATCACTATTGAGGACATTAAAATGGTAATCAAAAGTCTTCCCAAATACAAAAGTCCAGGCCCAGATGTGTTAATTAATGAATTCTTTCAAACCTTTTGAGAGAAACTACTACCAATCCTTTTCAGGCACTTTTATAAAATTGAAGAAACAGGTACATTTCCAAATAGTTTTTATGAAGTTAACATCACCTTGATACCAAAAACAGACAAAGATGCTGCAAAAAAGAAAATTACAGAAAAATAACCCTGATGAATACAGACACAAAGATCCTCAACAAAATTCTGGCAGAAAAGATCCAATGTCTCATCAAGAAGGTCATTCATCACAACCAAGTGGGTTTCATCCCATGAATGCAAAGATGGTTTAACATCCATAAATCAATCAACATAATACACCATATCAATAAAAATAAAAGTCTTATGATCATATCAATAGATGCTGAGAAAACATTTGATAAGATCCAACACACATTTTTGATAAAAACTCTCATAAAGATGGGAATGAAAGAACTTTTCTCAATATAGTCAAAGTCATCTACCACAAGCCAATGGCAAATATTCTCAATGGAAATAAACTTAAAGCCTTTCCTCTAAAATCTGGTATAAGACAAGGCTGCCTACTCTCACCACACCTATTTAACATCGTACTGGAAGAACTTACCCTAGCGATTAGACAAGAAAAAGATATCAAGGACATTCAGATTAAAAAAAAAAAGGAAGAAGTCAAGGTCTCACTGTTTGCAGACTGCATAATACTATATTTAGAAAACACTAAAGACTGCCATAAAGCGTCTAGAAACAAAATATTCATATAGTAAAGTGGTAAACTACAAAATTAACAAGTATATATCAATGGTCTTCTTATACACCAATAATGATAGAGAAGAAATGAACATTAAAAAAAATCCAATTCACATTAGTGCCACAAAAACTCAAATATTTTGGAGTCAACTTAACTATGAAGGTGATGGACCTATACAAAGAAAACTAGAAAAGCTTGCTTCAGAGAAATAAGAGAGGACACAAAGAAATGGAGACACATACTCTGCTCATGGATTGGCAGGATTAATATCATTAAAATGACAATATTTCTCAAAGCATTATACAGGCTTCATGCGATCCCTCTGAATATACCTATGACATTCTTCAAAGAAGTGGAACAAACACTCCTGATATTCATTTGGAACAATAAAAACCCATGAATAGTTAAAGCAATCCTTGGGAAAAGGAATATGGGGGCATTACGTTCCCCAATTTTAATTTGTATTACAAATCAATAGTTAATAAAACAGAATGGGATTGGAATAAAGACAGATCCTCAGATCAGTGGAATAGACTTAAGTATTCAGATAATATTCCCCAGAAATACAATCAACAAATCTTTGATAAAGAGGCAATAAATCCAAAATGGAGCAACAAGTGGCGTTGGCACAACTGGTTAGTCACTTGCTAAAAAGTGAATGTAGATCCCCTTCTAACACCATGAAAATTAATCAAATCCAAATGGATTTAAAGACCTTGATATCAGGCTGAAGCCATAAGGTATATAGAACAACATGTAGGTAAATCACTCCATGACACTGAGACAAAGCATCTTCAAGGACGAAATTGCACTCTCTAAACAAGAGGAAGAAGAGATAAACAGATGGGAATATATTGAGAAGCTTCTGCACCTCAAAGGAAATAGTGCCTAGGATACAAAAGCCACCCACAGAATGGGAGAAACTATTTATCCAATATCAGGTAAGGGGCTAATATCGAAAATATACAAGGTACTAATAGAACTTAACAACAAAAACAATCTAATCACCATCAAAAAATGGGGAGAACTAGGAGCCGAGCCGGGAGGTCCTGCCAGCATGGCGTTTGGCAGCCTTCTGCCATGCCAAAGGCTGCTTTAACCAGGCCTAGGAAGGGGTGCGGGATATGGGTCACCGCAGCACCCCTCTACCTCCTTCCTCCGATACTCCAGGGCCTTGCCTAGCCACATGGCTGGGCAAGCCAGAGAGGTGGGAATAGCAGCACAATAGGTTCTGGCATTAGGACTTACCAGGGAAGTTTCCTTATTAAACCTGTTCATTATGAAACCACGTTGGAGCTAGCGCCCCAGCAGGGAACATTATGAGAAATAATATGGATATCATTGTGTTTCATCTGCTTGTCATTATCTGAATGCCGTCCAGGCGCTTGTTTCATTCCTTTACTCCCTCACTCCCATCTCTTGTTACCCCACATTTAACCATTTTTCTGTACTAAAGATTTCTGTTTTGGCCAAGGTGGATTACATATCTTTCACAATAATTTTTTGGGTGGAGTCTGAAGCTTCAGCAGGCAACGCGTCATGGCAAGGTTCCATGCTGTAGGCTTTGACCAAGATAAGGTGAAGATGCAGCCTCGGCTGCACTCCACAGCCTTCTCTCTCCTTCCTCCCCATCCCCAGGGTTATTCCTGGACATCAACTCAGGGTCCCACCAAGTGGGTTCAGGTGAGGTGTAATTTAAAAGAGACCCCAGACTTCCTTGTTCCTGCAAGGGGCTGGGAGGGGAATGTTGAACTTTCAACTTCCAGCAATTAGGAAGCAAACGCCTTTCAGGGAGTTGGAAGCTTCAGCAGGCAACAAGGGGAGGACATGGCTCCATGTTCTCTTCGCTTGTCCAAATCACAGACCAAAGTGGTGTCTCGGAAACACCCCCCCTCCCTCTTGACTAGTTCTAAAACATAAAAGGGCCAAGTGTATCTCCTTTGTATATCTCAGATGTATTCCCTTAACATCTATAACTCTTTTAGAATATCCTCATATAGTGACAATTTTTCCTACTGGATTTGTTATTTGATTGTTTGATTTTTCCCCCTTTGAGATCTGTTTTATAAGTAATACTGGTTGAAGAGTATCTCTGTATAGATTTCATGTTTGTACCAAGTTACAGGGAATGTTGAACTTTATTCGTCGGCCCTCAGATGCACCAACAATATCTTGTGGCATTGCTCCTCTTTTGCATAGGCACATTAAAATGGGAAAATAATACATATGTGAACAAGTTCTTATCTAATAGAGATGGGAACACAAATTTGGTAATGTAATTAGGCCTTTTACCCTGAACATTGGCATAATGACTTGATTCAGGCCTTAGAAGAATGGGCATAACCCACACACACCTGAACAATGGATACCATCTATGGAAACAACCACAATTGTCTATAACATTACCAGGATCCAAGCCTCTACCAGGGAAGACCTACCACTGCTTTGGCATTTACTTACTCCAAAGAGTGTTCTCAACACCCAGACAACTCAGCAATAGTCTGCATGCAGAGCAGCTCGCTCAGCATTTCATGGTATGCTGAAACTAGAGGATGCTCCACATCAGCCTGACATCCATGAAAGAAATGCACAGAGCCCAGAGTCTTTAAATATAAGAATCTGATACCAACAATAGCTAACGGGTGAAAATGTTTCACCGGGACCTTGAGAATGACTCAAGTTGAACGGACTGGTATGCCTGGAACCCAGAGTCTGTCTTATGCCAATAAACCTCTGTGGTGAGGCCTTTTTGTAATCAGGTCAAGGATTTTTTTTTCCATTTTCCCCATTTTTCTGGACCTATGTAAACAATGGCAATTGCCACTATCACATCTTTACTATATTTTTTTACTCTTATCCTTTAAGGTAAAAAAATAAAACTCA
>PVKC010046003.1:0-11309 GCA_004027635.1 Crocidura indochinensis
GGGGAGAAAAATCACATTTATTAGTTAAGACAACCACAGGCTGGACACAACACACATGCTAAAAAGTGGACTGTCTTTCAAAACTTACTTCAAAGGTAAATAGGTAAATGTTTTTCACAGCCCCACAATCAGTTTTACAAATTAAAATGCCCACGTTAAGACACTGAACAGTAAAATATGTAATAAATGTTCCAACCTACCCCCAAAAGCTTTTTGTAAGTTAAAAGTCATAATGAATTTGACTAACCATGCTATTGAAAACAGTTCGTTATTGGAGGCTGAACCGGTTTTCAATGTATTAGTCCTATAAATACACCCCCCCCAAAGCATATAGGTTTACATTTTTAGATAAGGCCATTAACACCAATTAAAGCCTCAAATTAATAATCTGACTTTAACCAAGTCTTTCTGAAGACTTTCACTATTTTACTAACCAAACTCTCTGGGAAAACATTCCTATCTACACTTCTAGCCATTATTGAAATCAAGGACTGGAAAGGTTGGCGAGGCCATCTTTTAAAACTCCCTGGATATTTCTAGCAATAAAAGCCCATGCTGACCCTAAACTTGTACTGTCACTGTGCTTTTTTGGTTATGTTGCTTCCTCTTGATTAACTACTAATGACAAGGACTTCCCACCCCTGGATTCATCTGAAATCCAGTTTTAAGTTTTCTATGATTCCCTGAATTATTGAAGAGACATTCATGACTCAGAATGTGACTAGTCAAGAGTCCCATGAAGCTTAAGACTAGAATCCACATATAATGTGCACTAATAAATGAATTTCCAACTTGGCTACTATCATCTAACTTTGGCTCAACATGTCAGCAGTTCACAAGAGCCAAGAGCATGAATTTGAAAAAACAAGTCTTGCAAAAGGAAGTCATGTTCTCAAACTAAGTTTGAGGGTGAGGCTATTTCCTGTTTTTCATTGTACTCACTTCACCATTCTGCTGACACTATGTAAGACTCACCTGATATTGGGAGGTACTGACAAAAGGCCTCTAATTTAGCATAGAATTATAAAATCATCTTAATCAATTCCATTTTAACTTGTAAAATGGGCCTTCTGATCTCACCAATTCCCAAAATTAAAGCATGTTGTACAAATTTAGATAAAAAGAACGGACCACCTAAAGTTTTACATGACATATGTAAAATAAAGTACAATTTCCACTTAATTCAGTCTTCAAATATTTTTTATTGGAAGGCCATGCATCGCCTTCATTTATTGTATTTCAAATCACTGTACATTTACTTTTGTGAAAACACTTGCCTGCATTTTCTAGTACAAAAAAAAACCTAAAAATTGTTTCAGGAATGTAGAGAAATATCCAACTTAAATAGCGAAAAAGTGCACCATAATTACTGCTGCACTGCAGTCATTTCTGCATTTTCCATGTTTCTTAAATAACTATTCTGTCTGATAACACACAATATAAAGAGCAATTATGAAAAAGACATTTTACATATACTTCTAAAGTCTTATTGGGAATATCCTGTTGGCATTGGATAACCAATCATAGGTGCAGCTGCAGTAGCAGGATATGCATATGCCTGTTGGTTCATACCATTGTGCATATTTGGAACATTACTTCCATATTGCTGAGTGCTATCATAACCATTCTGGTAAGTCCCAGTTGGATTACCAGTCCTAAAACTGGTCTGTATACCAGCAGATACAAAATTACTTCCAAAGCTCCCATTGGCGTAATTTGCAGCACTGTAAACACCATTCTGAGTTTTTGCCCCAAAATCTCTCTTAAGGAGACTAGAATAACCTCTGTCATAATTTTCCCTGTCTCTAAAGGTATTAAATCCACCCCTTTTGCCCGCAGAGTATCTGTCCCGACGGTCATCTTTCATGCCTCCTCTACCCCGGGAACGACCTGTCAAGATAATAAAAAGAAAAAGGGCAAATCGATTTGACAATTTGTTACCAATAATCAGGATTAGATGCTACAATCAATTTTATTCACCAATAGCCCCATTTAAAATCATTCGTTCCTCACATTTGACCCCAAATCACATTCCAAAATGTTGGTCTTACCTGAACCTCTGTCTTCGACCAACTGAAGCAATTTGGGATTAATTGCTTGATTAGCTTCACGAAGCACAGAGATAAGGTCGCTCACTTGCTTTATGTTATTAGGTGTAAAGAAAGTGTATGCTGTGCCTGTTTTGGTACTGCGAGCAGTTCTTCCAATTCGGTGAATATAATCCTCTGAGGAGTTAGGGTAGTCATAATTGATGACAAATTTCACATCTTCCACATCTGTAAGGTGTTGCAGTGTGGCAAAATAGCAATGTACGGAGTTTTGCACACCACAACAGCCAGACCAAAAATAAAAAAGTTAGACAATTGTATTCCCAAGAAGGTATGGGCTGCAAAAAATAGTTAAAATGGTTATCCATTCCCTGTAGGATTACCATTGAGGTTGAAGAGAGGGAGGGGGGAAAAAAAAGAAAAAAAAAAGCACAAGTCATCAGTATGTCTCAGTACCCACCCAATGGAGAAAGCCTGTCAAAGTGTGTTGTATTATTCCCTAGAACATTTTCAAATCACCAACTCCCCTTTCACAGATCATCAAGTGACATCTGAATGCTTCTGTGCAGTAGGGCCAATTAAAGGTTCACAGTAACCTCCTTCATGTGCTCATTTTGAGGACCTTTAAACAAAATTGCACATGGTCCTTTGCATGTACACAGGACAGTAGTTCGAAATCTGGCCACACTGCTCGTCTTGCCAAGACCTTACAACCGCAGCTGCAAGAAAACATACCTGTCCCCCAAAAGTTGTTTTTATGCACTGTGTCTCGTCTAGGCAAGCGCTTCCAAGAAGCCAGGATTCACTTGAGAATGTGTCTCTCTCTGGCAGGTCTCGACATGACGACTACTGTGTAGGTGAGGGAGGAACTTTCAAAGCATCTCTTTCTTTTCCCACTGACTAGGTGTGAGAAGTTGTTCCTGCTCTAGATCTCATGTGCCAGTACTCACCAATTTGTAAAAGGCTTTAGTACCTTTTAAAGCTGCTCTCTCCATTTCAAACTTGAACAAAAATTTCATTGAACATTGATGTTTGGAAATATTTCTTCGACATTTCAGCAAACTCACTGAAACTCAAAGACCCACAGATCACAGTAAACAGTTTGAGACAATGGCTGTACCATGGCAGTCATGCAAAGCATGGGACAGAAGAAATACCACGGCAGTGAACTGTGAGGATAACTTCCATTTTTTTCCCCCGGAGAGAACAGTTTACGAGGCAGAGGTGGTATGTTCTGCCTTTTGAAGATTACTGGCACACTTTCAGCTTTCACCTCTCTAATCGACTGGAAGCAGCCAGCCGATCACTAGTCCTCCATCCCCCTCGAGTCCTCCGATTGTCATGCCTAGGCCTTGCCACAAAGACTGCACCTTTATATGAAAAAAACTTAGAAAAAAATTCAGGTTAAAGAAAGCAGTAAACTTTCTTTAAAAAAATTATATATGGAGATCTTCTGGGTATTCAAGCCATGAATGCGAGTTTGTACTAACCTAGCCCTCTGGAAGCCACATCTGTAGCAATCAGAATAGGAGCTTTTCCATGTTTGAATTCTGCAAAAGAAGGAGTATGTATGAACTAGTTTGTCTGGATTCTAGATTACAAGAAAATAAAATTTTTGTCTGAAGAATTACCATTTAGAACCCAGTCACGTTCCTGTTGACTCTTGTCACCATGGATACCCATGGCAGGCCACCTAGATAATGAAAGATTTCATTAGTGTTACTCATATTTAAAACCGTAACAGATTGTTGTCAAATTGTTTAACCATTTTTGGTTACCTATCCCTATAAATTTCACCTCCATTTTTTTTTTTTACCCATATCATCTATTTTCATCCATGAAAATTATTACTCCCATCTAAGATCGTTCTTCAGAAAGTTGTTCTGGGACCATACCCAGTGATGCGCAAGGATCACTACTACTAGCTCTACTCGGGAAGTAATCTTGCTGGTGCTTGGGAGACCAAGAGATTGCCAGCGGAAACCTGGGTCAACTGCCCTGTCCACTGTGCTATCACTGTTCTCTGATGTCAGGTTTAACAGAGAAAAATCCAACATACCCATCTCTCCTCATTTTTCTAGTAAGTTCATCACATCTTCTTTTGGTTTCAACAAAAACGATGGTTTTATTCTCCTTCTCACTCATGATCTCTTCCATTAGACGAATAAGTCTTAAGAAGGAAAAAAGGGCAGTTCACAATCATATGCTGAACACATCGCTACAATATTTAGGGTTATAACAAAAGGAAACAGCTCATCAAGCAAATCTAAAAGTTAGTCAATATCTCACTTTCAAGATAACTCCAGACTAAGGAAGTCAATTTGGGAGAACTGACTAATTTTAGCTAACTTTCAGCTATTCAACCCAACAGCTCAATTCCTACAGCAAGGCAGTTAAAAAGTAGAAACCCGGGGCCGGGCAGTGGCACTGGAGGTAAGGTCCTTTGCCTTACCGCTATAGCCTTGGATGGACTGCGGTTTGATCCCCCGTGCCCCATATGGTCCCCCCCCCAGGTCAAGGGCGACTTCTGAGCGCATAGCCAGGAGTAACCCCTGAGCGTCACTGGGTGTGGCCCAAAAGCCAAAAAAAAAGTAGAAACCCATAGGACTTACTTTTCATCCTTTTCCACATCATGACAGACATCAACGATCTGAAGAATGTTATGGTTTGCACTCAGTTCCAGTGCACCAATGTTTATATGAATGTAGTCTTTCAGGAAATCTTCAGCAAGTTGTCTTACTTCTTTTGGCCAGGTTGCACTCCACATTAGGGTTTGTCTATCAGGCTAAAAAATGTTTGATTCAATTATAGTGTTATATACTGAGCCAAAACCACAAAACTTTATTAGAAAACATGAAGATACTTACTCTTATCTGATCCACAATCTTCCTTATTTGGGGTTCAAAGCCCATATCAAGCATTCTATCTGCTTCATCAAGGACAAGATAGGTCGTTCTTCTCAGATTTGTTTTCCCACACTCTAAGAAATCGATCAGTCTCCCAGGTGTTGCAATGCAAATCTCCACACCTTCAATTTCAACAAGTTTAACTATGAGAACATTCAACTGAACACTTGAGTTCAAATTAAACACACTAATCTTTTGCTTTACGTGCCTCTCTCCAAATCACGGATTTGTGGTCCCTTGGGTGCACCACCATAGATACAAGTAGACTTCAATCGGCATGCTCTACAGTATTCAGCAGCTACCTGCTGCACCTGTTGAGCCAGTTCCCGAGTTGGTGCCAGCACCAAGCACTAAAAAGAGGAACAGAAAGAGAAATTGGTTTTAGCCAAGACCAGAACCCTAGTTTCAAACTGCCTCGTTTAAGATATGCCTCCCCATTAACATTCCTTTGCCACAAGATTATACATCGCTGAATGATACCCTTTAGCCAGACTCATACTTACAATGGGCCCATCGCCTCTCTCTAGAAAGGGCTGATGATTGATGTGGACAATGGCGGGCAGCAAATACTATTTGGGAGAAAGCAAACAACAGAAATTAAAATTTTTTCTTCCTGATTCATGTTTTTCTAGGCAAAGTTAACTTAAAAACATTCTTCCCAACTCACAGATAATGTTTTCCCAGATCCAGTCTGTGCCACTCCCACCATGTCCAATCCACTTAGAGCAACTGGCCATCCCTGAGCTTGAATAGCAGTGGGTTCAGTAAAATTCTGTCTTGCAATGACATCCATGACATTTGCTGTATGTAAAGATAACTAGAATTAGTAAATTCAAGTAGACTTAAAAAAAAGAAAAACAGTGTTTAGATGCAAAACAAGCACTTACCAGGGAAATTTGCTTCATAAAAATTCAAAACTGGTTTGGGGCAATTGTGTCCTCTGACTGTAACTTCCTTGCTTCTTCTGTAAGTCTCCACCTCTTGCTACAACAAAAAACAATTACCTAGTAAATCTTAGGCTAACCCAATTAGCAACCCCTATGATGCTTAATGTGGACCCACGCAGGGCAAGCTTAAAGAACACAACACCCAACCGTTATTAAAACAAAGAGGATGGAAAAACTTTCCCAAACCATCTCCTCCTTCCACCCCACCCCCCATCCCCGGAAACACAAAGTCTGACTTCCCCCAAATCTGCCAGAGATCACCTACCGCCGTCCGCCTAGCCAGGTCAGGGTGCTCTTGATAGAAATTCTTCTCGAATTTGGGCAGCTCATCCAGATTCCACTTCTTTTTCACTAGCTTCTCCCCAGGGTTTCCAAATTTCTTTCCAGACAGCGGCCCGGCCCTGCTTCCTCCAAACCGGGGCGCACCAAACCTGAAAATGCACAAGGCGAACGTTTTGGGGCACATGCCGACCGGGGTGGGGGGGGCGGGCAGTGCACGGCCAGGGCCACAACATGGGCTCCGGCTCCCTCCCCAAAGACGCCGCTGGCAACGCCGGCATCGGGCCCGCCCCTGGCACCGCGCCGGCGGAGACACCAACGGCCGGGGCCCAGGCTTCGTTGGGCTCTGGCGGGCGGGATGCAGGGAGGGAGCCGAGCAGAGGCGAGCCGAGCCGGGCGGGCACCATTATATAACGCGACGAAGGAGGAGCCGCGGCGGCCACCGGGGGAGGAGCCGGGCCGGGCGGAGCCGTCCGTCCGGGCGGCGTTCCCGCTGGGGCGGCGCTTCGCCTCGCTTCCTTCCCCCTTTGTCTCGCATTTCTCTCTGCGCCACATTTTCTCCGCGCTGCCATCTTGGCTCCGGGCTCCTAAGCCGGGCGGGGTAACAAAGGCGCCGCCGCCATGTCCGACCGCGGCCGGCATTTTGTGCACGCCGCCGCTCCCTCCTCCCACGCCCGGGCCGGCGGGCCGCGCGCGCCGCACCCGGCGCCAGGGACACCTCCACGCCGGCTCCCGGCGGCGCCCCCCAAAAACTCCCGGCGGGCGGGGGGGGCGCCCCTGCACCTCGCACCCCACCCCCAGAGTCCGCGCACTCGGCGAATTCGCCGCCCGGCTGCTCCCCTCAGGGGCCCCCCGAGACCGAAAACGGCCCCGTCGCCCGGGGACGGGATCAAAAAAATATATATATAAAAAAAAATTCAAAAAAATGCCCCAAAAGCCGGGTCGGGCCAACGACTCCCCCAAAACGATCCCCCTCATCTCCGGGGGTAGTCCTCCCCCCCAAAAAAACAGGGGGGGGAAAACAGCGCCTCAGAACCCGCCGCGCCCCTCCCCCACCGCGCGCCGTTCGCTCGCTCGCTCACCCTCGATCCCGGCCGCGGTCCCGGTCGCTCGAGTAGCCCGACATGGCGTCAATGGTTGCGGTTGGCGGGGGACGGCGTGGAGGGAAGCCGGCGGGGAGCGCGGCGAGTCGCTCGGGACAACACACAGGCGGCGGCGGCGACGACGACGGCGACGAAGCCTCGGCGGGGGCGTCGTCAGCGGCGGCGGCGTCGGCGAGAGCGAGGGGCCGGCCTGCGATGACAGGAGCGCAGCGCCGCGGGAGCCGCCCGACCTGAGGGAGCGGTGGCAATGAATGAGGTGCCGGCGGCGTCCCGGCAGCCGCTTTTATACCCAGGCCCGCCTCCTCCGCCGACGCTGCCGCCGCCGCCGCCGCCGCGGAGGATGCCGGGAGCCGCTCTATGACCTCATCACCCGCCCCAGCCGGCCACCCGCTAAGGGAGCGGCCACGCCCACACCCGTGTGACCACGCCCTTCCCCGCCCCCGTAGCCACGCCCACCGCCGGCGTTCGCGAACGAGAACGAGGCCGAGGCCGCCGCCGGGGCCGCGCCCCTCCCCCCCGCCCTCTGAGGCCTTCGCCCGTTGGTCGCGTCGCCCGTTCCTTCCTTTCCTTCGAGGCTTCGCCCACCCACAACCCTCTTCAGCTTCCCCTTGCCCTCCTCTTCCTACACCCCGAGGGGAGCCACCCTGCCCGTTTCTCCAAGCCGGAACCAGGCGGCGCGACGACTCCCTCAGCCCCAACGCACTCGGCCCACCGAGGGGGATGTTTACGTCTCCGCGGCGGCCTCACGCCCTGAAGCGACGGACGCGGGAGGAGGCGGGGCTTGGCGTGGCCACGTGGTCCCAAGGCCACGCCCACTTAGGGGTGGGGCCGGAGCACCGCACTACTTCTCCTCCTCCTCCTCCTCGGCGTCGGCGGAGGGATACCAAACGAACCCCGTCGTTGGCCCGACCGGAAGTGCCGGCCTAACGAACGCCCTCCCAGAGACCGGCGGGCGCCGGCTGAGGCTGGCCTGGACCGACCTGCCTGCCCCGCCCGACCCACCTTGCTTAGAACCCCCTCAGCGGGCTTGTAGCCTGAGGAGGAGAATGAGCGCGAAAGCCCACGCAAACCGCCGCCCCGGCACGTGCGGCGACCGGAAGTGCTCCTCGGCGCGGCCAATCAGCGGCGAGGAGCCGTTGTAACGTCCCTCCCTCTTCCCCTACCCCCTCCGTGCCTCCTCCCGCCGCTCTGAGTCTGCGCAGAACGGCCCTTCCGGGACGCCGTACTTCCTCGGCGCGCGCACCCGCTGCCCGCCCGGCAGTCGGGCCGCGAAGCTGCTTCCGGAAGCGCCATGGCCGCTGGCTCCGAGCCTGGTGAGTCTCGCCGGACGCGGCCGGCCCCGAAGCCGTCCTGACCCTCGCACGACGACGGGGCTTGTCTCGTCGAAGCCGGAGGGGCTCAGGAGGCGGCGTCGTTCGGCGTGCTGGAGCACGGACACCCGAAGAAGAAGACGACGAAGAAGGGGCTCCCAGGCGCCCCCCGACTGACGGAGAAAGCGGGGCCGAGGCGCCGCGGTTCTCTCCGGCTGCGGGGGTGTCGCCCCTCGCCCGCCCTCGACGCGGGTCCCCGGGAAAGCCAAGCCCTCTTGTCCTTTAGGTCGCCTAGGACGCCGGGGCTGTGTCCCCACCGCGGTTTGCACGGCCACCGGCTTCCAGGAATGCCCCGAAGATCTCTCTCTTTCCTCTGTCCAAGAATAAAGCGCCTTTTTGCAAATGCGCCGAGCCTCGCAGATTTGCACTTTTTTTTTTCCCCTTTTTAAGGTCCCGGCATCCTTGGAAGCCCGCTTACTAGTCGGTGATTGCACACCCACGGGTGCCTGCCTGGTTTTTGGCGGGACCCAGGGAACTGCAGTCGTGCCAGGAAGGGGTTAATCCAGGTGCAGGGCTCTGTCTCTGTTTGGGGGCTGTTTTTTTTGTTTTGTTTTGTTTTTGCACTTATAGATGCATTTTTTTGGGGGGGGGTCACACCCGGCAGCGCTCAGGGGTGACTCCTTGGCTCTACGCTCAGAAATCGCTCCTGACAGGTCGCTCCGGGGAACCATATGGGATGCCGGGATTCGAACCACCGCCCTTCTGCATGCAAGGCAAATGTCTTGCGTCCATGCTATCTCTCTGTCCGTCCGGCCATTCCCCACCCCCCCCACCCATGCATTTTTAAATAAATCTCGGTGCCTGGTTTGGGTACCCAAGGAACCTCAGTCTCGTCAGGAAGGGGTTAATTCAAATGCAGGACTCTCTGTTTTGGGGGTGATTTTTTGTTTTGTTTTTGCACTTTCAGATGCATTCTTTTGTTTGTTTATTTTTGGTGGTCACACCCAGCAGTGCTCAGGGGTTCCTCCTGGCTCCACGCTCAGAAATCGCTCCTGGCAGGCACGGGGGACCATATGGGATGTCTGGATGCGAACCATCCTCCTCCTGCATGCGAGGCGAACGCCCCACCTCCATGCTGGCTATCTCTCCGACCCCGCAGATGTATTCTTAAGCACGGTCTTAAAACGAACAGCCGCCCTGATTCTTTCCTGGTGCCTTTGACTCCAGTAGCTAACCGCCTCCGTTAATCACCACCTGCCCTCTTCTTCGGGCACCAGAGAAATTACTTGGCTTGTGGGAAATGATCGGGTGAAAACACAGCCAATGCCACTGGGACTTTCGTTAATGAGTTGCTGGTCGCCTGGCTATCATTAGCAGACTTGTTTATGACCGGGTCCCATCTCATCGCAAACGTGTTCCGATCCAAAAGCACACGTATGGTTTCAGCGATAACTCTACAGAGGGTTAAGTTCCTTCAGAGGGAAAAGTTTTAGATGGCGACAGCAAGTGTTGAGTTTCTAGGCACTTGTTTTGCAGGTGGCTGACTAGTTAGAAACTCGGTTCTTCATTATGGACCCTCTAGCATCCGAGTTCACTTGAGCTCAATATCAAGAATACCCAGTACTCTAAATTGCAACACACTACCATCTGGTTCACACTAAGTTAAATCTGGCTTTTTTTTTTTTTTTTTTGGTTGTTGGGTCTAACCCGGCAGCACTCAAGGATGACTCCTGGCTCTACACTCAGAAGTCGTTCCTGGCGGGCTCAGGACCATATGGGAAACTGGGACTCGAACCACATTTCTGTCCTGAGTTGGCCATGTGCAAGGAAATGTCCTACCACTATGCTTTCGCTCTGGCCCCTAAATCTATTTTAAAAGTATTCCTGGAGTCACAGAGAGAAAACGAGACCGGCCTTCACATCAGAATACCACTGGATGTGGTTCCCCCCCCCAAAAAAAAAAAATAATTGTGCTTGCTTTGGCAGCACATATACCAAAATAAAAACTTTGTTTTTGTTTTTGATTTTTTGGGGGCCACACCGGTGACGCTCAGGGGTTAACTTCTGGCTACCTGCTCAGAAATCGCTCCTGGCTTGGGGCACCATATGGAACGCCAGGGATCTAATCGAGGTCCGTCCTGGGTCAGCTGCATGCAAGGTTAAAGCACCCTACTGCTGTGCTTTCTCTCTGGCCCATTAAAATTTCAAAATAAAAGCTTTTTAAAAATCATACCTAGGAACGTTTTAGGAATCTCCTTCAATTCCAATATATGTATATGTTTTAAATGTATGGTGTGTGCAACTTATTCCGTTGTTTAAGGTTTCCCACCTTCTTTCTCAACAGAATGGATAACCATTGCCAATGACCTTCTTTTTAAATGTCATATAAACCTAAGGATACGAGAACTAGAAGATTGTGACGCTAATGTATTTATTGCTCTTTATCAATCCATTTTGGGAGAAAAAGTACCAGGTAAGGGTATAAAGAGTGGGAATTAGGGTATCTAAGTCCTAAGGCAGAAGTTTCTGTGCCTTTATGAATATCAATATTTATGACATTTTAACATTTTCTCTTTGTGTCATATCTAAATAATTACATCATTACTTTAATAAACACCTTATGGAGCCCACCCAAAATAACAACTGTTATAAAAATTCCAGTTTAACTGTGCCTAATCATCACTGATAAGTCATACCAAACGACTTACGAAAGTTG
>PVKC010046004.1:0-11307 GCA_004027635.1 Crocidura indochinensis
TTCAAACCAGGTACAAAGCTCTGGGATACCTAGCATCAGAATATATTCTGCAAAACCCCTTTACAACAGTTCAGATAAGAATTGCATTAAAGTCTGGGCAAGAACTGAGTGCCGAAAGGAAGTAAAGTGATATACATATATGCTTTCAGTAGAATAATGCCAACCACAGTGAATAAAAAAAATTTTTTTAAAGGAGAGAAAGAGAGAAAGGAGAGGGAGAGAAAATGTCATAGAAGCAAACAGAGGACAGGGGAGGGCAGGAGGGAAACTGGGGATATGAAAGGCAGGAAATATACACTTCTGAAGGAATGGGTGTTGGATATTGTATGCTTGAAACTCAATTATCAAAAACTTTATAACTATATATTGTCATGATTTAATTAAAAAAAGAGTTAGTGGTATATCCAGACAGAAGGTGACTAAGAGACCTGATAACCATTTTTTTAAAAGAACTAATTGTTTTAGAAGGCTCAGAGTGCTAGTGCAGTGGGTAGAGCATTTGCCTTACAGGAGGCCATCCCAGTTTCCATTCTCAGCATCCTATCTGGTCCCTCAAGTCTGCCAAGAATACTTCCTGAATATAGAGCCAGGAGTTTACCCCTGAACATCGCATCACTGGGTGTGTACACCCCCCAAAAAAAGAATTCTTTTAAAGGGTACAATGGCATTTCTGGCATCAGAAACTTGAACTTGAAGTCTAACCTCAAAGCTTCTGAACTTGGGCTTATATATAATAGCTGGGTTCTTGTTTGTTAATTAGTAACAATCGTACCCATCTCAGGGGTTTGCTTTGAAAAATAAAAAGATTGGTATATTTTAGCAATTATTACCAAGTATGAAAAAAATTTACTGATAGACCAAGTGCCTGAACTTTCAACTAGCAGTCTACTTCAGAGTCAGTGCTATACTATTAAAACTGGAATTGACAAGACTGAAAAGATAGTACAAGTAAGGCACTTGCATTGCATACAACTGAACTCAGTTTCATCCCAACACTGCACATGGTTCCTCAAGAAGTCCCACAGAAGTGATCACATGTTTAGAGCCAGGAGTAAATTCTGAGGACAGCTGGGTATGTCCCCAAAACAGATAAATAACTTTAAAACTGGTATTTGCATCCTCAATCCTTATGAAATCTATCCCTACTGAAAGATGAAGAAAAATCAATATATATACATATATATACACACATATATATACTGTATATGCTATGATCCACTTTTCAAGCAGAAAACTACCAGCTTGCACCAGGGCTAGCTGAGGAATGGATTCTACCCACATATCTTCACATTAGTCTTGGCTCATAGAAAGTCACCACTCAGGGCACTAGGCGGAAGCAAGAGACATGCACTTATTACCAATGTTCCTGCCATGCATGCTTAACTGTTCCTCAATATTCTTGAGAGATTCAGGGTTGCCTTGGAGAAAAAGGAGACACTTTCCTTTATTGTTGTTACCCTCAATCCTTCTTCCGCTTTTTCTATGAGACAGGAAATCTCTGGCTTAGAACAAAATAACCCTGTGAGGAACCTGAGAAGTCACTTGCCTGCCTTATTCTTTTTAACTCCTTTTGTTATTTAGCCCTGCAAATTATTAATTAAAATTTGGTGTTTATGAGAATCACTTAAGAAGAATATGTGAGAATCAAACTCACAAACTAGAAACCCAAAATAGTTTAACTTTCAATAAAATAAAAAATAAAATTTTCTCTAAAAGAAGATGAGATCCATAATTGGGGAATAACTTTTATAAACCATGAAACTCATTTCTGCTGATTCTTTCACTCTTTATCACAGCCTGATCCAGATACCCCCTTTAAGACCATTCTAAGATTTGCTTTATCATAATCTTAGTATAATGAACATTCGAGACCTCTAAATACAGCTTATAAACTATATTACACTATTTCTTTGTTTTTCTCACTTGTCTGAGCAAAAGCACATTTCTTTCATGGATTTCTTTCTAGATTCCCAGAGAAACAGAACAAAAATAATATATATTTGGTATCTGGTTGAATAAATGGATTTTCTCTTTTATTAGCACTTGGGTAACATGTTTAAAATATTGTTAATATTAAAAATTAATATTTATGCAATGTCACACTCTCCACCGAGGTGCCAATATTCTTATATCCTGATCCCAGATGCCCTTATATCAACTTCCAGTCATCTCTACTTCCAACTCCCCTCCTTTCTTACCTTCCTTCATTCCATTTGGTAACCTCAATTCTATTATAATATAGAGCATTGACTTTTCATTTTCCATTGTCAATTTCTTTATATCCCACATATGAGTCAAGTTTCTGCCATTTATCTTTCTCCTGATTTATTTAGTTCAACACCCTCTACCTATGTTACATAAAAATATGTTTTCAGCTTTTTTAAAAAGCTGGATAGTATTCCACTGTTGTGTGTGTGTGTGTGTGTTTAAAACTATTTAAAACTATTTCTTTAAAAAAATTTTGTTTTGGGGCCAGGCGGTGGCACTGGAGGTAAGGTGCCTGCCTTGTCTGCGCTAGCTAGCCTAGGACGGACCGCGGTTCGATCCCCCGGTTTCCCATATAGTCCCCCAAGCCAGTAGCGACTTCTGAGCGCATAGCGAGGAGTAACCCCTAAGCGGCACTGTGTGTGGCCCAAAAACCAAAAAAAAAAAATTTTGTTTTTTACTCATCAGTTGTTGGATACTTGAATAATTTCCAGATCTTGGTTATTGTAAGTAGTGCTGCAGGAAGCATAGATGTGCTTATGTCCTTTTGGATGAGTGTTCTGCTATTCTTTTGTGTGTGTGTGTGTGTGTGTGTGTGCGTGTGTGTGTGTTTTGCTATTCTTAGGATAGATACCATGATATGGAATTATAGAATCAGATCAGATCATAATTCTATTTTCAGTGTTTTGGTACTTCTCAATTTTCCATAAAAACTGAGCATCTCTTTTTTTTTTTTTACAGTTAGCATCTCATCATAGCATAGTTGTTTCCAGTCTTTTTTGATATAGGCTATTCTCACTGATGTAAGGTAATATTGTCACTTCTATTTGCATATCTCTAAACAATCTTGATGACTAGTCTTTTTCTTTCATATACCTGTTATCTATCTGCATATCTTCCTTGGAGAAGCAACTGTTCATCAACCCTCCCCATTTTTTGATTGACTCATTTTCTTGTTTTATTTTATGAATGGTATTTTATTTTATGAATTATATATCTTGGATACTAGTTCTCTGTAAGATTAGTAAACAAATATTTAGAGTTGAGGCAATAATAGAACAAATATAGTATTTGTGCTGCACATGACCAACCCAGGTTCATTCCCTGCCACCCTATATGGTTCTCCAAGTTTGCCAGGAATGATTCCTGGGCACAGAGCTAGAAGTAAGCCCTAAACAACACCAATGTGGTCCTAAAACACAACAAAACTAATATTTCTCTCATTAAATGGACTGTCTTTTTATTTTAACCATAGTTTCTTTTGTGTTGCAGAAACTTTTGGTGTTTTTTAAATAATTTTTTGTTGTTCTTGTTTTGGGACCACATCTGGCCAGTACTCAAAAGTTACTCCTGGTTCTGTACTCAGAATCACTCCTGGCAGGCCTGTAGGATCATATGGAATCACTTCTGTCAGGCTTGGACCATAGGGATTGAACCAAGGTCAGTCCCAGGTCAGCAGCATGTAAGGCAAATACCCTACCACTGTGCTATTGCGCTGGCCTAGCAGAAGCTTTTTAATTTAATGTCATTCTATTTGAGTTTTTTCCTTTTGATTTTTCTGCCAATGGAGTCAAATAACTTAAGAGACTTCTGACATCAATGTTATGGTAAGTTCTGCCTGTTTTCCCCAATATATTTTTTATAGACTTTATATAATATTAAGGTCTTTATTTTCAATTAGTGTTTTCATATTTCTTAGGCAAAAAGAAAATCAGAAAGATGCACTAAGTATCTCCTCTGACAAATTTTTAATAGGATTCCCACAAAGTAACCCTTAAAAGTCAGCACATGTCAATTAGATTTATTCAAAAAATGCAGATTAAAGTTCTCACTACAGGGGCCAGGCGGTGGCGCTGGAAATAAGGTGCCTGCGCTAACCTAGGAAGGACCGCGGTTCGATCCCCCGGCTCCCATATGGTCCCCTGTGCCTGCCAGGAGCGACTTCTGAACGAATAGCCAGGAGTAACCCCTGAGCGTCACTGGGTGTGACCCAAAAAAAAAAAAAAAAGTTCTCACTACAATCCAGTCCTTGTCTCGTGAGCCATTCCCACATATTCTTATTATCTCAAGGCTTCTCACAAAATTCTCCAAGCAAAATGGATTCTAAATCTTTTTAATTTAAATACACAGAATGAGAGAGGTAACTTGCCTGTCTCGAATATAGGCAGGAGGTAGGGGAGGAGGGATATGAGGGACATTGATGGTGACAAGGTTGCACTGGTGAAGAGGATAGGATGTTCTTTTTTTTTTTAAGAAATGAAACCTAGCTACAAATATGTTTGTAGCCATGGTACATAAAAAAAGATATTATTGAAAAATGTAAAAATATATATTTAATTTAATTTTAAAAAAGAAAAGAAAAGATGAATTAACTACTTAATCACACAATTCTAAAGTAGAGTCATTATAACTCTTGAAAAGAGGGAAACTACAGGTCTGAAGAGCTAGTACTGTGGGCATTTGCCTTGCAATGAACTTGCTAGCCAAGTTCACTCCCTGGCACCCTATATATTCCCCCAAGTCACACTAGGAGTGATTGTTGTGCACAGAACCAGAGGAGCCTGAGCTACATTGGATGTGACCCCAAAACAAACAAACAAAACAAGAAATAAAAAGAAATGATTGAAACTTTGAGGGTCATAAATCTCCACAACATATAGATTAGGGTTAGAAACAATATCATTCATTTATTCCTTTTTCAAGCATGTACTCAGAACTCATTACATGGTAGGCATGGTTCTGGATATGACTAAAAAAAATTTTGAGAGAGTGACTGGAGCAATAGTACAGCAGGTAGTGCACTTGCCTTACATGCGGTTGACTCAGGTTCTATCCCCAGCATCTCATATAGTCCGAACATGGCTAGAAATTATTCCTGAGTCAGAACAAGAAATAGTAATCCCTGAGCATCACCAGATATGAACCCCCCAAAACAAATAAGCAAACAAAAAAGAATCTTGAGAGAATATAATTAATTATATTAACTCTCAAATAAAAGTATCTTCAAGTAATACCCAGGCTTCTTTTCTCATCTAGCTAATATCAAAATTGAAACTCTACTGCCACCTCCTAGAAAAGGTACCCAGAGTTCATTCTTGATTTTTCTAGGGGACTTTTGCCTGACTTCTGCATTTTAAAATAACTCAGCTTTGGGATGAAAATTGAATAGACAGTGCTGTATGACTTGCATACAAAAGGCCTGGGTTCAATCCCAGGCACTGCATTATTCCCTGAGAATTGATCCTGGAATAGCCCTGATCATCACCAGATGTAGATGAAAAGCAAACAAAAAAAAATCAAAATAGCTCAGCATCAGCATATGAATCAGAATATTAAGAACCTTTGCTCTTGTTTTTCTGGTTTGGTAGCAGTAGAAAATTGTATTTTAAGAGCCAGTATCTTTTACATGAGTTAGGAGGAAAGGTTATTTTTACATCTTTTGTTTGTTCTTTCTGTTTATCCAGTCTTAGAGATAAGACTCTTCTCTATCTCTGCTGACTGGATTATTTGCACAAGCTTAGTTGTTGTTTTTCTTTCCTATAGAAATCTCATGTGGCCCACCTGCCCATATAGAAAATGCAATTGCTCGCGGTATACATTATCAATATGGGGACATGGTCACCTACTCATGTTATAGTGGATACATGTTGGAGGGTTCGCTAAGGAGTGTTTGCTTAGAAAATGGAACCTGGACATCACCTCCTATTTGCAGAGGTAAGGAAATAGGGAAATGATTATTTAGTGTCATAAGGGAAATAAAAATGGAAAAATCAGTGTACATTTGATTTTAGTTTTTCTTGACTTAAATCTTGTCTTTAATATGAAATTTTAATGTGATTTTAAAATCAATGTGTAATTTTCCTTAATTTTAGTGGGTTTGAATCTCAGAAGCCAGCACACAGACTGAGTCAGTCATGGTCCCATTGGCTAGTTTTCTTTCCAAATCTCAGTAGGATGCTCTGACTGATAGGGAGAACCAGTGTGTAGTTCCTGGGGCCTTTCTTGGACACCCAGATGTTTATGATTTGAGATGATAGCTGTGCTTAAAATTTTTGTGTGTGTAAGAATAGGTATAGTTGGGGCCAGAGGGTTAGCACAGAGGTAGGGTGTTTGCCTTATACACTGCTGACCTAGAACGAATCACAGTTCAATCCCCCAGCGTCCCATATGGTTCCCCTATGCCAGGAGAATTTCTGAGTGCATAGCCAAAAGTAACCCCTGAGCAGTCGGGTGTGCTCCCCGCCCCCCAAAAAAAGAATAGGTATACTTTTAAGCACAATGTCTAATGATTCTCAATACATATATTCTGTAGAGGTGAGATTAGAATCATAGTGCTCAAGAACATGAACCTGAAAGGATATGTAAGTATGTTTAATAGGAAGACTGGAATGGAACTCTGGATAATAATAATAACACTTTCTTTTTTAAAATTTATTTAAAGGAAATGCATCACATAGTTAATATAGTTGATTATAATACATTTGTTTCCTGATAAGTGAAAGCAAATTTATTGAAAAAATAAAATAAAATAAAAACTAAAGGAAGAAAGAAAAGTACAGTAGCAACCACATTTGTGAAAGGTTTAGTAGGCTCTTGTTGTTAGCTGCCCATTCTCTTAATTGGGGTGTTCCTTTAGGGATGACAGTATTAAACAACTTTATCCAGAAATTCAAAGTATTATTACTTATACTTTAACTTTTAGGTCCATGTACTTAGCTGCCAGGCCTCCTGGAAGAAGAAAGATATAGAGAGAGAGTGCCTGCACTCACACAAAAATGTCCTGGTGATATCAGCCCAAAAGCCAGCATATCTAAACATGTGGTCAGATCAGTGTCCCCAAAGAGAATTATATATGATTATTGATGAGACAGGGCCATCTTAGAAATGGTGATTGTGTGTGATGGAGGCAACAGGTATGGCTTTGGCAGAGCAGGGACTTGGCTCTCCCTCTCCTCCCAAGATGACCAGATTTGTATTATGTAAGCCCTTGTAACCATAATCTTTTTCATGGCATCTCATTTGAGAAAAGAATAAGTCAATACTAGCATGTTCTGGTCATTGAGGAAAGCCTGGACATGAGAAGGAGTAGCCATCAAAATGGGAAAAACCAGAAGGAAATGGTAGTCTACAATCCAAAGGAGGAATCACAAACCATGGCTCCTACTTTAAGAAGGTCAGGTAAAGGGCCCAGAGAGATAGCACAGTGGCGTTTGCCTTGCAAGTCGCCGATCCAGGACCAAAGGTGGTTGGTTTGAATCCTGTTGTCCCATATGGTTCCCCGTGCCTGCCAGGAGCTATTTCTGAGCAGACAGCCAGGAGTAACCCCTGAGCACCGCTGGGTGCGGCCCAAAAATAAAAAAAATAAAAAAAAAAGAAGGTCAGGTAAAATGGAAGCTGATGTGTTTCTTTATGACAACAATTTTGTCATAAAGGAGAAAAGCAAAAAAAGCACAATCATTGAAAGACCTCATGAAAAATGTCCTTTATTTTATGTGTGTAGACCCATGGCCATACTGGGAAAAGAATTTTTTTTTCTTTTACGACAAGAGAACAAAGAACTGAAAATAGGAAAATATAATTCAAAAGAATACCACAAAATATTAATACCAAAACTGAAAAGACAAAATACATGAATATGCCTGGGATATAACTCAATTGTATAGTCTAGTTTGTACCATGTCCTTGGCACTCCAAGATACCCTGAGCAAAGCTCCACCCTTAAAAATTTTTTAAATAATTGAACACTATTATAAAAAATAAAAGATAGTTTAAAACAACTTAAATGTGCATAGAGGGGCCATGGAAAGATATCAAATTTGTAGAATGTATGACTTAACATGCTCTGAGTTCTGAGTTTGATCACCAGCGTCTCATGTCCAACACCCAAGCATGACAAAGTGTGATCTTGGTTATCCCTAAAACTATGGGGAAAACACCAGTTTCTTTTATTTTTCAAATTTTTTTATTGAGACCATTGCAAATTACAAGTCTTTATAATTATATTTCAGGCACATAGTGACAGTGTGAATTAGGGCCATTCCCACCACCAATGTTAACCTCCCTCCTCCAGAGGTCCCAGCATACATCCCATACCTTCACCCTTATTTTCCTGGTATATAAGTGTAACAGGTCCATTTTGTGTTTAGCTTGTTATAGTTTGGGTTTCTTAATTCTATTGTTGTTGACCTTGGCTTTGGTATTTAGTTCTGACCATTTTTCCCCCACCCAATACAGCTGAGACCACTTGGCCTCTGGGCCCCACCCACTTATTTTTTCCTTTTCGTTTCTCAATTTGAAAAAAAAATGTAGAACTTTGAGGCAAAACAAAGTGACTGATATTCCAAGGTTCTATGAAAAAGATGATATAAATAAAATATAAAAAATTAAAAAAATAACAGATAAAAGGGGAGTGGGTATGGCAGGGTTTGTTTTGGGGATTTGTTTGTTTCTTTGATTTTGCATAGGCACAATCAACGTTGTGGAAATTAGAAAGGAAATATAACCTTGGCCTAAAAAAAAAACAGGATGTCTCTACCCATGAAGTGTCCTGTCATAAGACCGATTACAGGCTCCACGCATACTAATTGTCCAACCCTAAGGTCTTACTTTATGGTCCCAGGGAAAGTTCTACTCAGTCAAGGTTGTTGTAGTCAGTATTCTGTATTAGAGATCTTGTTTTTTTACACAGATCCTAAGTTGAAGTCAGTGTGTCAGAGTGTCCTCTGATTTCATCTCACCGTTGGGTGGCAAGGCAGGAAAACCTGCCTTTAGAACAAGTTTTTGCTGTTTCCTCCTGATCATAAGAACCTACCCTGGAGGAAGTTGGTGCCAGGGCAGCATTAGGGACTTCCCCAAGAGGAGTTTGATTCCTGGTACTGGCGCAGAAAACCATGCCGGTTCCAAGGATACCAATTCCTTTTTAAATCTTGATTTTTAGCACTGCTGCATAAATCATTTATTTTCTTTCTTTGCACCATAACTAAGCATTGTCTTCCAAGTCTTTAATTTGTATAGAGCATTCGTTATATTTTTATGATGATCTAAATCACTCGAAGTATGAAATGAAAGTCAAGTCAATTGATTAGTCAATGGAGAAATGAAATCAAACTGTAATCAATCAGTTCTTAATTTGACTTTATAGGAAAATTTCTTTAGAGATGATTGATTTCAAAGCTAATAAAAAAAACTGCTTCTGGGGCTGCAGAGATAGTACAGGGTTAAGATATTGCCTTTCATATGGTTTACCCTACTGCAATTCCAGCACCACATGGTCCGAGCAGCACCCAAGAGTAGTCCCTGAGTCATCACAGGTATGGATCCAAATCCCAGCCACATTCCCAATAATAGTTTCCAGTGAAGATCTTCACTGAAATTACCAGAACCAACTGTGTTATCTCCATTGGATCAAATGCTTAAGATATGAGGTAGATAAACTCAGGGTGTGTTGGCAGCAGAAGAAACTGGTTTGAAGAGTGAGGAAGCCAAGAAATGATGTGTGTAAACACAAAGTATTATTTCTAGAACTTGAGGGAATAGGAAAAGAGAGTTGCTATTAATGGAGTCTGTTCCAAATCAGATGAAAGGTGTTGAATTATATTAAATTAGTCAGGGTTAGTTGAAGAGAATGTAGGGGCACTTTTATTTTAAAGCTAAAATATTCCTGAACTAAACAGATATATGATCACTAATAGTAAGCTAGATAAAGAGGGAACCGCATACTCTAGCAGCCCCGGGGACGATGAGGGGGATAAGGTTGCAGGAAGGGAACAGGGGTTGGGGGAGGACAAATTTGGTGATGGGTTTTCCCCTGATTCAATGTTAATAGGTGCCTAAAATACTACTGTGAAAGATATGTAAGCCAATATGATCAAAATAAAAATTAAAAAATAATAAAATAAAATAAAATATTCCTGAGAACCAAATGTTATCACCAAGGATGCCTTAGAAAGATTAAAAGCACCTCAGTCTCTTACCATTTGTTCCCTGCCCTAAAACTCTAAAACCTAAAACAACTTATCACACAGATAACTACTTTTAGTAATTTGTACTATGCCTTTGAAATTCATCCTTTAGTAGTTTCTTTAACTTGTTCCAGATTGCTGTTCTGCAGGTCTTCACATCCAAAGTGCTTTGTCATCTTGACTAGATAAAGAGATTATCAAAGAAACAAGGATGAATATGCAGGCTAAGAAAGTTTAAGTTAAAAAGTCCTTGAATGAAAGTAAGGTTGTAACTCATGGGCAGAGTGCCTACTTACCTCTGGAGGAGGTTCTGTATTGAATCAATATATAATCCTAATTCTTGAGTGACTGAAAAAGGAGAAGAATCCAAATACAGCCAATTTGCCTCAGTCAAGCCTAAGGAAGTTCCAATGAAGAGACATAGGAAAGGGTATTGCTAGAGGTTATCATATCACACTGTCACAGGCCCTGCATTTGAAGTAATGTTGAAGCTTATTTGAAGGCTTGGAGCTGGAGAAATAGTATAGTGGCAGATAAAGATAAAGAAACTATGGTACATATACACAATGAATATTATGCAGCCGTCAGGTGAGATGAAGTCATGAAATTTTCGTATACATGGATGTACATGGAATCTATTACGCTGAGTGAAATAAGTCAGAGAGAGAGAGAAAGACACAGAATGGTCTCACTCATCTATTTGTCTTAAGAAAAATGAAAGACATTCTTGCAATAATTTTCAGAGACAAAAGAGAGGAGGGCTGGGCATTACAGCCCACTTCATGAACCTCACCACAAAGAGTGTTGAGTTTAGTTAGAGAAGTAACTACACTGAAAACTATCATATCAATGTGAATGAATGAGGGAAGTAGGAAGCCTGTCTAGAGTACAGGCGGGGGTGGGGTGGGGAGGAGGGAGATTTGGGACATTGGTGATGGGAATGTTGCACTGGTGATGGGGTTTTTCTTTACATGACTGAACCCCAACCACAATCATGGTTGTAATCAAGGTGCTTTAAATAAAATTTATTTTAAAAAAAAAGAAAGAAAGGGACATTTCCTGTCAGGATACAATAATTACCTGGGATGATATTTTTTCCAGAAATTATTAAAAGTGCAATGATAGTATACTTACACGCCAC
>PVKC010046005.1:0-11316 GCA_004027635.1 Crocidura indochinensis
CAGTAATGTTTCGAGAGGCAGACAGAGTGTCTACTTGTGGGACCCCGTGAGCACTCTGGCTCCATTTTTACACGGGTGTCTCGTGCCCTGTCATCTTCTGCTTTTCAATGACCAATGAAGAAGCCACGTGTGTTTCCACATTTACAAGGACAGGTCCAAATACAGCGCCAAGGAAATCGATAAAACACTAAGAGTGCACATGGGGGATGACTGAACAAAGTTTACTACAGTGCTGAGAAACCTAATTGGGGATGAAGCCTACAACT
Organism: Crocidura indochinensis; assembly: GCA_004027635.1. Taxonomy (NCBI): domain Eukaryota; kingdom Metazoa; phylum Chordata; class Mammalia; order Eulipotyphla; family Soricidae; genus Crocidura; species Crocidura indochinensis. The sequence goes on from PVKC010046005.1 coordinate 267, forward strand.
GTGGTTGCCAAGACAGGAGAAAGCTCTGTGGTAACAAGAATGCAAGTCTTAAGCTAACAGTTGGAAAGGTTGGTTTAACCAGCAAACATCATCCACCTCAGAATACCAGCACCCCAACAGTTCACGGGCTGGTGAGGGAGACTGGCCAGAACTCACTGCAGCTCTGACCCTCTCTGAGCATCCCATCCTGCCTTCTTGCCATACTTTTCTTTCTCCTCACGCATCAAACACTTTGTTTTCAAATATATCTATGGTATACATTGACTTTCATTCCCAAACAGCTGTATTGACTATAATAAACACTGAAACCCACTGAGGTACATAAAATAAGTGCTGGATCTCAGGAGACTGGGCTTAGCTGCTCACCTACCGGGTAACAAGCACGCTTTTGTTTGCCCCAGGTTTCTCTGTCACTAGCGGATACAAGAGTCAGTTCACCACACATGTGTATAGTTCTTTGTTCTTCCTGGAAAGTTATATATATAATCTTTATAAATACAATGTACATGCAAGTGGCACGAATCCACTCTTGGAAGAACACCCAAAGACTAAAACCAAGGAATGTTACGGGTTTGCCATCAGTGGAAATAAAACACTTCCTATCTACATCTACATGAAACATTCGAAGGACCTTCATTTCTTCACATGTTCTTGAAAGATCTCACAGAGAGATTTGTTCCTGGACTGTTATCCTACTTTGGGGGGCTGGAGTACATAAATTCTGATGCTCTCTGCTTTTTTTGGTTCCTTTGAAGCCCTCCCATTTTCTATGAATTTCACAAATCATCTACTTTTGTGTTGAACAAACAGTTCTGCCTAACTTCTCATCCTATCAACAATTAACCAAGCAAATCCCCCACTATATACAGATCAAATCTGGCCAAAAGTATTAATACAAAATAGTCTAATCTTATACTTCTCCTATGACAATGAACAAGAGCCAGCAGGGAGGAGAAGGCTCCCTAGAGCCGGCTTATTCTGTGTGTGACAAACACACTCTCAGTAACGTCCCAAGAACTCCTGGAGCTGGACATGTGTTCTTGAAGGTCTGTGCAATAGTTACTAGTTTTCTGGCATAGCTGTTGAAAAGAGATGCCATTGTAGTTCAGCTCTGACTGACAGGCAGAAGGCTGGTTGCAACTATCGCATGATAAGGGACGCAGGCTGAACACATGGCAACTCATGACTCTAGTTTTCTAAAGGGACAGGATGAACTTGTGCCCAAAGGCAAAGATCTACAGCGAGAGACATCAGAGTCTCCTATCCAAGTATCCACTCTACTCCCAACAACTGAGCTCTTCATTCCCAAAGTCCCTCACAAGATTAGTCTTAAGTGACTGGACAATTCTAATAACTAGGCCCTAAGTACTGGTGTCTTTGTTTTTAAATTTTAAACAATACTCGCACTTAAGCAGAATATGAGCATCTTGGAAGGCTTAGAAGGTATCCGGAAAGCCATATTCTCCACAAGGGGAAACTCTCAGGGATGGGGGCATTCTTCCTTAATCTCCAATTGGGTGTCCTGTTAAAGGAGGTGGGGGTGGGGCCTAAACCATAATCACTGGAGGAAAAGGAACATGTAAACACAGAATCCTTTTGGTAAACAACAGTGTGTGGGAGGACATCCAAAGGGAAGGGATTTCGGTCATCAGGACTGCCCCGTGTCCCTCTGAACTTCCCCGTACCCAAGTCTGAGTACCAGCTACCTGTCAGAGCAGACCCGCAGAGCAGGACAATATGGGCCTTGTCATGGTCACAGTGCTCACTGATGTTCAAGCTCCTGACTCCCCTGGCAACCCAGTCGGCTGCCTCCTGAAGGGAGGCACCTTCCTGAGCAATATCTGCCCTGAAGGATGATGACAGAGACCGGCCCTGCCCTGGGCAGCTGCTGTAGTTGGGGCCAGGGCGAAGGGCACAGGACAGGATGGAGGCAGCTGGGATAGAGGAAACAAAGGATGTAGTTGTGGGGCTGCCGGCTGCAGGCCTTAGACCATGAAGCGGTGCTCCTTGCCGTCGTGGGCCATCAAGATGACGTTGCGGTTCGACGTCCAGATGAGCCTGGCCAGTCTCAGGGCGTTGTGGGAACCAGGGGAGGCTGGCTGCACGGGGGGCACCTGGTAGGTCTTGATGCAGCGCAGCTGTGGGGCTGAGTTGAGCATCCCGATGCTCCCCAGCAGGGAAGTGTTCATCTGCAGGTTGGAACAGGAGAGCTCAGGGTCAGTGAGAAAACCACCTCCCGCCCTGCAACTGTGTACCAGGACCCCCTTGGAGGGTCAGTTAACCTCACTGCAGTGCTACTCTGTGCACAGAATTGGTCAACCGGGGAGCTGCAAGCTATCATGGCTTCCAGTATGTAATACTCGGAATCTGGGGCACTTTGCTCTCCCATGATGCTAACTCCATCTCCTGAAGAACAGACCCAGGAAGTCAAGTTTGGGAGGAGGGGAACTGACTTATAATTAATTAGTTCCAGAAAATGAGACCAAACTGTAGCTCGAGAGACAGGTTTGCTGACTCAAAGCTCAAACTCCGCCTAGCTCAGGCCTGACTCCCTCTACCACTGACCTGCCTGTCTAAGAGTCAATCTCTAGCAAGCTCTGGCAACCTCTGCAATCCCTGCAATCTCTGGACAGTTTCTGAATTCACCAAAAGTGAAAAGCAAGATGAAGACAATGGGCCGTGGGCCTTTTTGCGTTCTGGCCTGACGGTCTGAACATACAGAAGTGGAGGGACTGGGCTCAGCGATGGAGCCCGAAGAATCCTTTTGGCAACAAGTATGAACTTATTAGCAAGCCATTCTGCACCCAATACACACAGACATACACGAACAGACAATGACACCATACATCTCTTGTGCTACTACAATCACATATAGAGGAGATGTAAAATAAGGAAGACCATGAGAAATTCAACATGACTGTCCCCTGATGCCCCTCCCAAATTCTTCCCATCTGGACATCTCAGGGTCCAGGGGTCAGTGGGAAGCTCACAGATGCTGGACCAGGGTGTTCAGATATGGTGAACACTGGAAACCACGGCACTCCTGGGACACTGCAGATGTGTGGCTGTGGCCCTCACGCCTGCATCAGGACCAGCACGGGCAGCAGCCATTGCTTTTCCCGGCCCTGTGTCGGCCGGGGTGTCAGAGGGCGTAAATCATGGCTTCTCCTGCAGGATGAACGCAGGCTCCACTGACATTTTCACAATTTAAATCATCTTGAGTAATAACCCTTTTAAGATGACTAATGTTTCTGATTTTCCTGCATTAATAATAGTGCCGAACACAACACAGAGGTGAAAAAAAATCACTAGTGTGCGAGGTCACATTTTAAAACCAAATGTATGGTTATCATTAACTCTTTCTGTTGGCATTTCATGAAGCCAGGTGCTAGTCAGCACCTTAAAGTCATCGCCTTTCCTTGTTGCCTGAGGGGGTTGGGGAGAGGGAGACAGACAGACAGAGCAAAAGAGAGAGAAGAGCCATTATGTGTTCTGGAGGGGAGAGAGAAAGAGAGAGAGAGAGGAGAAAGAGAGGAAAGAGAGGAGAGAGAGAGAAAGGAGAGAGAGGAGAGGGAGGGGAAGAAGAGCCTTTGCATATTCTGGAGGTTACCAAATAATGTTGATAGAAATAATGATGATGAGTTTGATTTCCTGGTACTCAACAGTACAAAAAGTAACCATTCATAATAACTTAGTCTTCTCAACAGAACAGATCCAAATGATCCAGAAAATTGCTGGTTAAATTGAACTGGCCTCAACTGGCTTACTGCTCTTTAAAAAAAAAATCTAATTTCTCAGTTGATAAATAACTACAAAGTATTTTTCATTCTTTATGGATTTTCTATGAAAATATGTATGAAGCTTGATTTCTACTGGTGTCTTAAATACTAGGGGTTTCCAATAGGCTCTGACAAATCCTTATTTTTAATTCTTTTCTCCCAGTTTAGCCTTGTGCAAAGAACGGGTTGAAGACTAAACAGGGATGGAGGAAAAATACCTTACTGAAATGCTACAAATAAAACGATTTCAGAAAGCCAATTATTATGTCTGGGTGTCCCTCACAAGCCAAGCTACCTCTTCAATGGGCTAGAAATCAGATGATAAAGTAATAAGAGCCTCAGCAGAGCTAAGTAGTCTTCCTGCTTCAAAACAGGGGTACACAGAATTCTGAGTACATGGGAGCCGGGCGGTGGCGCTGGAGGTAAGGTACCCGCCTTGCCTGCGCTAGCCTAGGACGGACCGAGGTTCAATCCCCCGGTTTCCCATATGGTCCCCCAAGCCAGGAGCGACTTCTGAGCGCATAGCCAGGAGTTACCCCTGAGCATCACCAGGTGTGGCCCAAAAACAAAAACAACAAAAAACAAAAGAATTCTGAGTACATGATCATTGCAAATGCTGCACTGAAGACCCACAGGCTGACTATATTTTCTGTTTTTTTTTTGTTTTTGTTTGTTTGTTTGTTTTTTGGGCCACACCCGGCGATGCTCAGGCGTTACTCCTGGCTGTCTGCTCAGAAATAGCTCCTGGCAGGCAGAGGGGACAGGATTCGAACCAATATTTTCTGTTTTTTGAAGATCTGGAATTAAAGATTAAGTGAAAGTAGAAAGGACAATTACTGTTTTTTTTGTTTGTTTTTTGTTTTTTTTTTGGTTTTTGGGCCACACCCAGTGACGCTCAGGGGTTACTCCTGGCTATGTGTTCAGAAGTTGCTCCTGGCTTGGGGGACCATATGGGAACCAGGGAATCGAACCACGGTCCGTCCTAGGCAGCGCAGGGAAGGTAGGCACCTTACCTCCAGCGCCACTGCCCGGCCCCCAATTACTGTTTGTTTTTTTTTTTTAATTAGCTCAGCCAAAGTAGTCTGAAGATAACAAGCCACTATTACTCAATATTAATGTTTTCTTGATTGCTGGCTGTCTAACAAACTCTGTTAAAGTAAGGGCAATTGGAGTAAGTCTCAAATGAATGAAAACTAAGTGGAATTGTAAGTATTTGGGAACATTAATTTTTTGCTTAATTACAAGGATGATACATATTTATTGAAGAAAATGCAGATAAGAAAGGACAAAAAGGAAAGCAAAAATCTTGTTTACAGAGACTATCACTTTTATAAACATTCTTTCCCCACTTTTAAGAAAATCAGTTCCATGAAGATTATTTTCTGAACACAGAAACACACACACACAACTGTAATTCATCAAAACAGGAAATGTTTTAGTGCTCTTCTAAGTGTAAGTAATGCCACACTCAACCTTTTACTAAGTCTCACTTGAGTAATTATTCAACCAATATTGCTCATTAGCACTCATTTCTCAAACCAGATTTTAATAGCAGATAGCCCCGGTTGGGTTCTGGATTCATAAGGCCTCATTACGTTTTCAAAATATATTATAGTACATTTACTGGAATGATGTAGAAGCATCATCATATATCGTAAAAACTAAACAGGATGTATATCGGCTGTGTGAAGACAGCAGGGTTGAATCAAGCACTGACCTTTGGACTGTGGCTCCAAAAGATGTAAGCCCAGTCATGATTTCCTTGGGAAGAGGTTTCCATGATAACATGGAAACGATGTGTCTGTGTCTTTCACGTATAAGCTTATGTTCAGTGTAATTAAAGCATATAAGCGAGTGACAGCCTATTCAATTCTGCTCGCTGGTAATGAGCAGGAATGGGCTGGTGGGGCCCGACTGCTTCCGGTGCTCTATCTGCTCAGTGCCAGGCATACAGAGTGCTGACAGTCTGTGGAATGAAGGTGCAAGGACATTCTTGAAACAGTGGTTAAAGTCACACAACAGGTACTCAGGTGTTTGTGTATCTGACAGAGGCCAGAGACAAAAACTGCTTTGGCCTAGAGAACTGAAGGTGAAAAGACGAATTAAAAAAAAAAAATCTAGGGGCCAGATAGCACAGGGGTAAGGCGTTTGCCTTGCACACAGCCAACACAGGACGAACCCCAGTTTGAATTCTGCCATCCCATATGGTCCCCCGAGCCTGCCAGGAGCAACTTCTGAGCACAGAACCAGGATGACTTCTGAGCACAGAGCCAGGAATAACCCCTGAGCACTTCCGGGTGTGACCTCAGAACAAAACAAAACAAAACAAAACAAATTTTTTTGATTTTGGGTCACATCCGGCAGTGCTCAGGGATTACTCCTGACTTTATGTTCAAAAATTGCTCCTGGCAGACTCAGGAGACCATATGGGATGCCGGAATTCAAATCGCCATCCTTCTACATGCAAGGCAAATGCCTTACCTCCATGCTATCTCTCAGGCCCCAAAATAAAAATTTTTTAATAAATTAGCTTGGTCACTAAAGAAAGATGATAACCAAAACTTCCTCACTGGGGTGGACAGAAACTTGGATGAAAAAAAAATAAAAGAAAGAAAGAAAAAACTGGGACCAGAGCAATAGTACAGCAGGTCAGGTATTTGCCTTGCATCGGAAATCCCACATGGTCCCCAGAGCATGGCCAGGAGTGATTCCTGAATGCACAGCCAGGAGTAAGTCCTAAGCATTGCTATGTGTGGCCCCCAAACAAACAAACAATTTTTTTCAGGAAGAGGTGAAATAGAATGTTGATTGCTTAGAGAAGGGGACATGGGGCTGGCACTGAGAAATACAGGCAAATATTGGGAATTTCTGAAATTACTCTGGCTATTTTAGGAAGTATTCGTATATAGATGAAATTTATTTCTAAGCAGGAAACAGAAAAAAGTTGGACAAAGAGAGACATGTGTTCATTCATCCCACTGCAAATGATATAGATAAAAACCTAAGCTTCTTTAAAGTATGACCCAGGTCCTCTAAATTTGCATCTCTAGGGCAGAGGCCAGCATGTGACCATTGAATACCCCCAATAAACAGTGAAGAGCTGAAGGTTTACATGAACAAGGCTTGGGAATTCCAGGAGAACAGGAAGGAGAAAAGATCTGTATCCAGGTGCAGCTGGGTTAGGCGAGGGAGTGGGAAGCAGTGGGCCAGAGAGTCTTTAAGAACTCCCAGTGCAAGAGGCCGTTTACGGACACCTAATCGACACACTGCGGGATTTCAGTGTATAAAACACGAGTCCTGTGGTTACCCGCCAGGAAACATGGAGACGGCAGGAGATCTCTAAGCCAAAGAGCTTAATAGGATCGAATGAAGGTGTTGGGGATAGTTTCTGGAAGGGAGGTTAATGAGAATAAAAACTAGAAAACTAAATTAAGGGAAGGGTAGAAAAGTCTCTGACCGATTTGCAAGTTGTCATGTGTTAATAGCATGCTGTTAATTATGTGATTTATAGTATCTGTTTTACATTTTATTAGCTATTGATTTTTCTTTCTTTTTTTTTTTAGGAAGCCATCATCAAGTTGTGTCAAAACCTTGCTTAAACTTTTTGTGTTTTCTCTCTCTGTCTCTGTCTGTCTCTCTGTCTCTCTGTCTCTCTCTCTCTCTCTGTTTTCAAGCAATAAAGTGAATCTTAGAAAACATATTTGGCATCTAGAGAAAAATCAAGGTAACTGACAATTCTTTTTCAATCAGTTTTTTGGAGGTGATTTTGCTTTGGATGGAGGCCGGAGTGATAGCACAGTTGTAGGGCATTTGCCTTGCACATGGCCAACACAGGATGGACCCCCAGTTTGAATCCTGACAACCCATATGTTCCCCTGAGACTGCCAGGAGTGACTTCTGAGTGCAGAGCCAAGTGTAACCCCTTAGGGCTGCTGGTTATGAGCCAAAAACCAAAAAAAATTCAAAATAGGGGCCGGAGAGATAGCATGGAGGTAAAGTGTTTGCCTCGCATGCAGAAGGACAGTGGTTCAAATCCCGGAATCCCATATGGTCCCCTGAGTCTGCCAGGAGTGACCTCCACCCCCAAAATATTCAAAATAAGATCGGACAGAGATGAAGGATTCAGGATGAAATACATTCTAAAATGCTACCAATGAATATTTACTTCGTCAGAGGCCCCAGTGTGCCAGTCCATAAAACATATGACCTGGAGTAAGTTCTGATTGTTATGGGAAAAAAGAAACTCACAACCAGAGACAGATGAGAAGCCAGGAGGATGCTGTGATGCTGTGAATGAGGCACCCCACACTGGAGAGTTGTCCCAGGCAGCAGAGTGGCCTGGCGTACTCCCTGCCCAGGTGCTTTCAGTCCAGGCCCTGCTCTTGTGTTCCCTGAGCCCTGGTTGGGCTCCAAGAGGCCCCTCTCCTGGCCCCCTCAGGTGCTCCCTGCCCTTCAACAGCACCAAGGCTCAGCTTCGATGTCACTTTCTCCTGTGGCATCCCTCAAAGCCTCTTTCCCAGCTTCCCTTTAAGCCATAAGGACTTGCTTATTTACCTGGATCTTTCTCGGAATCAGAGCAGGGTTTGGGTCTCTCTTTCCCTATGCTGCTCACTGAGTTCTCTCAGAAGCCAGCATGCTGCCACTTGACATGGCACTTGAGCAAGTCACATATACTTGGAAAGCTGAGAGATTGGGCAGGGGTCTCAATGGGAAGCCTTTCCTAGGAAAAGAACACCCTGCTATATTCTCTAAGATCTTATGGCATTTTTACTTACCTGCCAGAAAGAAATGTGGCTGTCAGTATTGGAGTAGGTGGCAAGGTACCGTCCATCAGGAGCAAAGGCCACTGCAGTGATTGGTCCCTTGTGTCCATGGATTGTCTGAAAGAAAATCCCAAGTCACTGAATGGCACATGTTCTATACAAGTGTTCCATATACATGTACAAATGGAGTTGCTGGTGAACAAGTTACAACCTGGATGTCAGACATAATTACGGTCTTAGTATTCCCAAGTGGAACCAACCAGATTTTTCCCACTTGTTTCTCCATCTTGTTCTGGGGCCTACTTGGTGGAAGGAGAGCATGAGTTCAAAGAGGAGGCATTTATGAACGGGCAAACCAAGGTACTAATTTATTTGTGTCCATTAAAGAGAAGAACACAACAAATTACAATTTACAGAAATCAGGAAGGTAAGAAACCAAGCAGCCCAGTCTCCCGGGGAACTGGTTCATCTGAAAAGGAAGGTCATTGAAGCAGAATTTTAGCATCTGGTTTCTGGAAGGTGTTAAAAACTGTAATCTCAACTCCCTAATAACTTGATATCTTTCATGTTTTATGCTTCATTTACCACCAATAACACTATTTAAATACATGTGGCTGCAATTAGTAAGCATGCATATATGCACGTAGTGGAGGTTGGAACACATTATAAATCAAACACTATTAAAATATGTTAATAGGGATAATTTTGAGCCTTTGCCAAATAACTATCATTGATTTCACCATGAATCATAAATAGAAAGATGTTTTTAGACTAGCTCCTTAATAAGAAGACTTTTTACTAATACTCAAGCTTAATGTTATATACTTATATACATATTTTTTAATAAATAGGTTCTATTTGGAGGTACTAAGAAAGGGGAGGAAGAGGATAAGAAAAGATAGCATGCACTCAAGAGAGAGCATGGACTTCTCTGAAGGTAGAGAGAGCCCCAGTCTACATCCCAGAATTCAAAAAGAAAAGCATAAAACACATATCACAAGAGGGGAGGCAACACATGTGATCCTCAAACTTAATATTAATAATTATTAAAAACATCAGGATACCAAGCAAACTTGCATATAATCATAGTCTTCTTGCATTGGGCTAGTCCAGAACATTTTCTCTATACTAGTGATCCTCAAACTATGGCCCACGGGTCACATATTGTATTTGTTCCCATTTTGTTTCTTAACTTTAAAATCAGATTATGCAGTGTGCATAGGAATTTGTTTTTGTTTTTACTATAGTCTGGCCCTTCAATGGTCTGAGGGACAGTGAACTGGCCCAATGTTTAAAAGTTTGAGAACCACTTCTCTACACTAACCAATGTCAAGCCTGAGGATGAGCTGCTGGTCGGTCTCTGTCAGGAAAGAAGGGGGTGATGTTTCATGACAGGTGAGGCTGCACCAGCTAGATCTTTGTTTTTTGTTTTTAGCTTTTGGGCCACACCCAGCAGTGCTCAGGGTTTACTCCAGGTTCTGCATTCAGAAATAGCTCTTGGCAGGCTCAGAGGACCATATGAGATGCCGGGAATCAAACCTGGGTTCGTCTTAGGACAGTTGCATGCAAGGCAAACGCCCTACCACTGTGCTATCACTCTGGCCCCTGCTATTTCTGAGGAAAAGACTTGGAGCTGGTGAAATAGGCACATTCATGATGTGATTTTCCTCGTAGGGACGATGAATATCAAGAAGACTCATGATTCACATTTGAGCAATAAACACAGGGATGGGAGGAGGAGACCGAGTGTATTTCTCAACTGAGATTTTGCTCCTTTTTCTCCCCCCTTCTAATCAGGGTAATTTCAAAGCATCATAGGTTGTAAAATAATTCCTTTCTACACTTACAGTGGAAAATAAAAAAGATCATCCTGACAATCGAGCTCCGGACTTGGGATGGAAGGGCACCATACTGAGTCAGATTAGTGCTCTGAGACTCCGATACTTCCACTGTGGAATCTGAACCAGATTATATGTGGTTCACTTACTCTCAGGAGGGATGATGGTGATAGTGCCTGCCTCTAAGAGTTTATGAAGATTAAGAAAAATCTCTCTCTCTATGTATGTATGTATGTATGTATGTATGTATGTATACCAACACACATAATGTTCTATAAATATATGACACAACAGTGATATGTATGCACTATTGAGTGTCATTGCATTAACAACATTCAATTAACTCATTAAATACTGTAAATAGTAGGGGCCCGGGAGATAGCATGGAGGTAAGGCATTTACCTTTCTTTTTTTTTTTTTTTTTTTTTTTTTTTTTTTGGTTTTTGGGTCACACCCAGTGACGCTTAGGGGTTACTCCTGGCTATTCGCTCAGAAGTCGCTCCTGGCAGGCACGGGGGACCATATGGGGAACCGGGGATCGAACCGCGGTCCGACCTAGGTTAGCACAAGGTAAGGCAGGCATCTTACCTTTAGCGCCACCGCCCGGCCCCAGGCATTTACCTTTCATGCAAAAGGTCATCAGTTCGAATCCCGGTGCCCCATGTGGTCC
>PVKC010046006.1:0-11313 GCA_004027635.1 Crocidura indochinensis
TTTTTTTTTTTGTAGAGTTCTGTCAGTGCCCTGTATATTTTAGATATTAGCCCCTTATCTGATGGGTGTTGGGTGAATAGTTTCTCCCACTTGGTGGGTGACTCTTATATCCTGGGCACTATTTCTTTTGAGGTGCAGAAGCTTCTGAGTTTAATGTATTTCCATCTGTTGATCTCTGCTTCCACTTGTTTGGAAAGTGCAGTTTCCTCCTTGAAGATGCTTTTAGTCTCAATGTCATGGAGTGTTTTACTGATGTGTTGTTCTATATACCTTATGGTATCAGGTCTGATATCAAAGTCTTTAATCCATTTGGATTTTACCTTCTATTAATGCTTTGAAAAAATTTTCAGTTTCCAGTAATGCAGGCAGAAGCCTTCTGCCTTTAGTCTTCAAATGCACTATTCACTTCACCTGAATGACCACTTTCACTCCATTTCCCCAGGCAACTTTCTGCCTTTTTTTCCACTCTGAAACCTCATGCTGTCAAATTCCCCATCACTTCTTTCATAACACCTTGAACTTTTTCTTCAAAGCACCTATCAAAATTACTATCGAGCAGATATTAATGATAGATACTTTTAAAACATTCTTTGCAAGATCAGGAGACAATAAGAGATTCTCATTGGCTTATCATGAGATTCCCAGCCTTTAGAAAAAGTCCCTCAGTAAAAGCTTAATAAGTATCTATTGAATAATAAAGTGACTGACGATGCCATTCTTTCATGTAGTCATAATGTGATACTATTTAATTTTGATGTAGAATCTTTGCTCTCTTTCATATTAATCTTGATTTTTTTTAAATTAAGCTCTAAAGGTAATGAAATGAAGAAAAATCATCTAGTGCTTGCATATGGAGTAAAAGAAATGGTTAGTGATGATGAATATGGTGGGGAAATGTGTAGACTTTCATTTAGTTATATCAGAACATTTAATTGTCAGATCATAGTTTTATTTAACATAAGGGAAAACAAAATCCCTTTTCACGAATTTCTCTACAGGAGTCTCAGAGAAAGTTGGAGGATCAGTAGTTGGTTAATGGGTTTAATGAGTAGTCTTTATTTTTTTATATTATTTTGGCCCAGAGTTTATAAACCATCGTTAGAAGGGTTTTATACCTGAAATACTCCAGTACCACATATTCCACCCCAACTGGTGTCCTCATCCACATTTTCCCAGCATCCCTCACCCAATCTCCTTTCTGTGATAATCTTTCTATCTGAAAACAAGTTCTTAATTTCTGTAGTAATATTTTTAGTTATTATGAACTATTTTATTTATTATTCATGAATCACTATAATGAAAGAAGAGATACAACTTGTTAAAATGATTCCATTTCACCACATTCCAATTTATTATATAATCATCTTTTTATACATTTTTACTGTAGTAAAAATGAATTACAAATCTTTCGTACTAATATTTAAGGCAATAGTGACAATGAATGAGGGGCATTTTCACCACTAGTGTTTTCCTCCCTCTGTCCCAGTTCCCGGCATTCATCCCCATCTCCCTCCTTTACCCACTTAATGCTAGAGGAACTATTTCCCACATGGATAGCTTGTTGTAGATTGGGTATCGATCCTGTTGTTGTTGACTTTGGATTTGGTATTCAAGTCTGATCATTTTGTATTTCCATCTAATGAACATATGACTGTCTTGTCCTGAACATATGACTGCCTTGTCCTGGTACCAATGGGGGGTGGCAAATAAACCATAGGAAACAAAACTAGGAGGAGTCCATCTAGATGTTATAAGTATCTGTTGTAATATTTATTTTAAAATTTTCAACCAATATTTTTGTTTATGATGCCCACTATTTTCAAGACAGTTCTTTGTGGAAAGAAACAGTAGATACAGAGAAAAGACACATGACACAAATGGACTTACGTGTTTTAATATGGATCCTGATGGCATGTCTACTGTGTTCTTGTAAGATTCAGATTGAAACTTTCTGAGAATCGTCTCTTTGTTTTTTGACTTCCATTAAAGCTTACAGAGTTTTTGTTCCCAGGTATTTGTGGTCTGTCGCATGCTAACTGAATTGCAAGTTTTTGTTTTGAATGAATTTCACAGATTTATGACATTATTGTTGATTGTACCACCCATTCTTCCCTTGCAAGTATGGTTTTTGCAGGTTATAGTTTCAAAAATTGTTGTAAATATTTTCCTTGATTTTTTCCTTGATTAAAATACATTTTAATTCATATTATTATTAACCTAGAGAATTTTCCCAACTTTAGTATATAATCTATAATCTATATATAGTAATCTATAGTATATAATGGCTAGTATTTCATGTGGCAATTACCTTTTTCTACCTTGGGGGACTTTGAAATGATATGCCAAATACATATTTAGAGTTAATTTACTTATTTTTTCAAATATTTCTATTTTGAGAGCTCATTTCCTCATTTACTCAATTACTGTATGTTGATTTTTTCCAGTTTTTTTATTGATTCATCATGAGGTTCAGTTACAAGGTTACAAAAGTTATAATATTGTTCATGGTTGGGGCAAGAGAAATAGCATGAAGGTAGGGCATTTGCCTTTCATGTAGAAGGACAGTGGTTCAAATCCCAGCATCCCATATGGTTCCCTGAGCCTGCCAGGAGCAATTTCTGAGCACAGAGCCAGGAGTAACCCCTGATCACTGCCAGGTGTGACCCCACCTCTCCAAAAAAAAAAAAAAAGGATGAAAATAAATTTAAAAAATTGTTCATGTTTAAGTTACAGTCAGGCAATGTTGCAACACCCGTTCCTTTAGCAGTGTATACTTCTCAACACCAATGTTCCCAGTTTCCCTTACCAGCCACCCCTCCCATCCTGCCTCAATGGCAGACTTACATTTATTTTTAAGTGTCAGTAACAAAGAAGAAACAACAGATAAAGAATAATTGAGAGCTCATACTTGTATACCTAGTGCATTTTTAATAGCTGAGCATTAGGATATTTAGAAGCTATTACACTACTGATGAGTATTTATGTTTTTTTGGTTAAATAATTCATTTCCTTTTCAAGATTAGAGCATTAAGATCTAATTAGGAAACTGCCATGGTTTGGATGCATATAAGCCTAATAAAATTTGCCTAAACAAATATGATTTGAGATTATACTTATAGAATGTTGAGGGGTAGGTTTTTTTTTATCAGTTCCTTTTTAATATACGCTGTGTGCTGCTCAGTGGCCATGCACTACTAAGAAGCAAATCCAGAGCTTCACATATGATAAACAAATGTTTCAATGCTTGAACTCTGGCTTCTATAATTCTACTTTCTAGAGATATATGTAAGGATTTTTTCTTCCTACTCACATTCACATACTTTTTTCTCATCAAATTTTGCATATAGGGGCCAGTGAGGTGACGCTAGAGGTAAGGTGTCTGCCTCGCAAGCACTAGCCAAGGAAGGACCGCGGTTCCATCCCCCGATGTACCAAGCCAGGGACAATTTCTGAGCGCTTAGCCAGGAGTAACCCCTGAGCATCAAAAGGGTGTGCCCCCACCAAAGAAAACAAAACAAAACAAAAAATTTTACATATAGAAACATTTTATCCACAAAAATTGAATGTATAAAGACATATTATGGAAAAAGATGGGGCCAGAGCAATGGCCCAGCAATAGGGCTTGCACACAGCTGACCCAGGACAGCCTGCAGTTCAATCCTCATCCCATGTAGTCCCCAAAGCTAGGAGCTATTTCTAAGGGCATAGTCAGGAGTAACCCCTGATTGTCAACTGGATGTGGCCCAAAAATGAAAAAAGAAAAGGAAAAGATTAAAAGTATGCTTTGGAAGTTAGTTTACATTTTATTTTTACTCAAACTTTTATTTATTAATTTGAAGGGGTAAGTTATAAACTTAAGCAACAGAAATGTATTTTCCCTAATGGCTAGAAGTTCAAGATCATTGTGTCATCAAGGTTGGTTTCTTCTGAATTCTCTCCTATGCTTACAGATACCAATCTTCTCCCTCTATCTTCACTTGGTTTATCCTCTGTGCATCTGGATCCTGATTTGCTGTTCCCTACCCACCTGGTGAAGGTTGACTGACATGTACTTCTGTATAAGGGATTCCACTTGGTAGATCAATAGATATATACTGTGAAATGATTACCACATAGTTTCAAATAATATCCTTCCTTCTGATGCATCCTATCTTGGCCTTGGAGGTGCAAGAAGGTATTCAGCCTCATGTTCTAGAATTTTCTTAGTAAAGACTTCTTAAACACTTGTTAGCCATTATTCTTTTGAAGGAGAAATAACTTAGCCCTGGTAATTCTCTATTATTACATTTAATTGATTTTCTATATGAAAATCATTTGATATTAGAAGTATTTTGAGGAGCTGGAGCAATAGTATATTGGATAGAGTGTTTGCCTTGCACACGGTCAACCTGAGTTCAATCCCCAGCATTTCATATGGTCCCCCGAGTCTGCTAGGAACAATTTCTGAGTACAGAGCCAATCATAACCCCTGAGTACCACTGGATGTAGCCCCAAAACAAAACAAAAGTATGTTATGATAAATGTAAAATTCAATAGCTCATCCAGAGTCACTCTAAAATGTTTTGCTTAAAGTATTTTTATTTATAAGATATGCTCATTTGGGGAATGAATGGTTGTCTTTATTTCCAGCTGGATATGGTATTCTCTTTTCAACAGATGAACCTACAGACATTATTCCACGAAGCTGTCAACTAATAACAGATGTTCCACAAGTCACACAGCTGCTAAACATGACTAAACTCCGCCAAACTGAAATAAAATTTGGAGGTCATCCTCTTCGTTCTGCAGAATCAGGTATGCATTCAAGCACCTAAAACATACTTATGTTTTAAATACAGAAAAAGGAAGAAAAAGTTCTCCCAGTGATGAATGCTTCTTTATAGCTTGAGGTTAAACATTAAGTTGCTTTAACAGAAGTTCATGTTAGTGATAAGTCGTTGTTTCAATTTTCTCCTCAGCAACTAAAATATTTTCTGAATTTTTACATACTAAGTCAAAACATCCTTGATTATTCCTTTCCTTTTCCTATATGCTTCCAAACACTGTCAATTATACCTTCTAAACATCGTACTTACATCTGTCTTATTTTCTATTTCATTTGCTGTTTCCATTATTCATGCCTCCACTATCACACCTTTTCACCTCCCAGTTAAATCACGGCATTGCTGTTACAACAATGTTTTCCTTTTATCATATAAATGTGATCATGGTGCTCTTTGGTTAGACTTTTACTCCTTTTCCATTATCTGTAAAAACAAATGTCAAATTCTTTAGGAACTTCCCAAAGTTAACCTCATCTTTCCCAAACCTTTCTTCTCAGGAAATTGCCTTTTAGGTGTCTTGGATTTTAAGCCTAAAATAGCTTCTTTGCCTTTCTGTCTAATGATAACCTCTGAATTCATCTTTCCAGATACAATTCAAGTGCTACTCTGCTATACAGCATTTTTAATTCCAACGAAAATTATTCTTTCTATGTCTCTTTTCTTTTTAAAATATCTTATAAAATTTCTCTGTGTTCCCCAGTATGTGACTTTCTCTAAAGATATGATACTGTGTGTGATTCTTCTATATCCCCATCACTTAGAAAAAATGCTTTATACATTAGGTCAGGGGCTGCAAAAGTCAAATAATTATGGAGTCTAATCAAATAACATTGTTGAACAAAATTGCTGATGTAATGTAGATATTCTCAACTTAAATATTGAGCCTTATTGGGAGTAAAATCATAGTTTGGAAAGTAAATAAGATGAGGCATCAAAGAAATTATTCTCTACTATTAAGAACAAAACTATAATAACCAAGCAATTAATGTCAACTAGAACTCAGACAATGTGAAGGAGCTATAAGGTGTGGTGAGGATTGCTGACATTCGATGCTCTTTCTCAACCTAAAAGGGGTAATTGCAATTTAGTTCTAGTCATGTTCTGTGTTGCAGAATTGTAAGTTCTTCTTTCTAAAATATATTTTAAAAATGTGCTAAGAAGGTGCAGTAGGGGATTGAAAAGTATTTTAAAACATTGATAGAGGAAAACTGACACAATGTAGTTTTGGAGTTGGAGTATTATATGTCTGAAACTATTATTAAAAGCCTTTTACATCACAATGCCTAAATAAAAACTAAGGAAACGTTTAGCTTTAAATACATATGTAGGGGCTGTGCGGTGGCGCTGGAGGTAAGGTGCCTGCCTTGCCTGCGCTAGCCTAGGACGGACCGCTGTTCGATTCCCCCAGTTCGCATATTGTCCCCCATGGCCAGGAGTAACCCCTGAGTGTCACCGGGTGTGGCCCAAAAACCAAAAATATATATACATATGTAAATATATGTATATAATTTGAGGAACTTCTAAGCATTACATAGGATGCTGAAGAGCTTTCTCTGAAAATTCTCAGGCAGCTGGATCACTGTTCTATGCAGGGGTCTGATGGTACAATTCTCCATGATATCCATGATCCTGAACATTGCCTGGACCATCCCAGTGATATTCAGGGCCCCAGAGCCAAGCTTTGTGGTGTTTGGTGATCCAGAGCTTCATGCAGTCTCTAGGGTCTAGGGGACCATGTGTTACTAAGAATCAAACCTAGTTCAGCCAAGTGTAATGCACATACTTGGCTTGCCCTGTACATTAAAATAAAGATAGATTCAGGTATCCCAATTTTATTTTTTAATTTTGTTTTTATTTATTTTATTATAACTCTTCCAATTTTAGAACATTATCTAGAGTTTTTTGGAATTATTTGCCCATCCTCTCTATATTTTTTTGCCTCTCTCTATTTTTTTAAATCCTCCAGTTATTTTTTATATGCAACCAGGGTTCTAAGTCACTGGATTACATATTCTCCCTACAAGTGATGTGGTTCATTCAGATCATGCTCATAAATGCTAAAATAATTCAGAGGAAGGTAAAAGGCCTAGAGATATAGATGTAGTTAAGGTTCTTACTTTGCATGCAGACAACCCTGTTTGATCCCCAACACTGCATATGATCTCCTAACCACACCAGGCATGATTCCTTTGTAGAGTCAAGATACCACAAAATATTTGAGATATAGCTCAAACCCCCTAAATATAAAGGTAAAATGAGCATAATAGGAAATTTATGGAGGAAGAAATGGATCGTGAAAGCATTACATAATTACATAAGTATTAATAATAGGTAAGTACATAGAAAGTACGGGAGTACGTGATGGAGCAGAGGACTGAACATTAAAATGCACAAAAGAGTAAAGACTTGCTAAGAGGAGCAGCCCAACTAGACAGCATGGCATCGTGTCCTAAAGAATGATGATTTCTTTTTTTATGAAGGTTCATTTGACATCAGGATTCAAAATGAACTTTGAAATCTAATGAATGCAACTAACAATCAGTTTTATTTAATTTCTAGAAAATGTCACTTATTCTTGGTGTGCCTTTGACATGTCATTCTTTTTTTTTTTTAAATATGGAACGCTTCACGAATCTGCGTGTCATCCTTGCGCAGGGGCCATGCTAATCTTCTCTGTATCGTTCCAATTTTAGTATATGTGCTGCTGAAGCGAGCACGACATGTCATTCTTAATCAACAATAACATATCCTGGGTTGTATATTCCTGGAGAATTGGGGATCACTAACTTTGTAAATTTTAGTTTAAAAATTAGCAGATTGTAGAAAATAACTACATTTGGAGTATAATAAATTCTCATGTTGTTTTCACAATTATCTATAATTAGGTAGAAGTTTTTGATAACAATGAAGAATATAAGATTTTGTAACTTTATTATTTATGCTATCTTAGATAAACAGTTATGGGGGAGAAGAAAATATATACAATTCTTGTTCATTAAAGATCCTTTAAGATAAGGGCCCTGGGGCCAGGTCAGTGGTAGTACACCAGCCTTACTAGCATGAGGATACCCGTTTGATCCATAGTGATGGCCCACATGCCCAGTTTTACTTTGGCAACACTGTCATTTGTGATCCCTGATACTGATATAGAATATACAGTCTCTGATGTACTGTACACAAGTATGTATGAGCATTACAAGTCTTTCAAGCCTAACAACAAATATGTGACACAATCTGCCCCAGTGAGCACTACGGGTATGTATGCAACCCCTGGTAATTAGAGCAACAAATAGAGAATGAAAGACTCTCTGCCCAAACAGCCACTATAAATTACCAAGTTACAATGGTTCCTTTGATTTTGTTAATGAATTTATTTTTTATGAATGGGGTGAAACTCAGCAGTGCTGGGTTTACAGTGGAAGACTGGGATCAACTCAGAGCCTAGCACATGTGCCCTACCACTTGATCTCTCTCCCTGGTTTACATAGTTCAATATTAATGGAAGATTTGCTTTAGAATGAAATGAATGAGTGGTTTTGATAACTGAATACTAAATTTGTAGTTAATAGACTGTACTATCTTACATTAACAGAAATGACTATGCTGTAAAGCCTGAGATAAAACTGCAATGTTAAGTGTCCTTTTATCCTTCTATCTCTATAGCTTAATATTTTAAGAATTGTGTACTTATGAAATTGCAAGTCTACATTCAGATATTTTGTAACCCTTGGAATTTTTAAATTCAAGGATTCTGGTGTTAGGAATATGGTATAACATATACCTTGCTTATTCAAAGGTCTGGATTTAATCCCCAGACTCCTATACATCTCAAGTTGTACTCATCAGTGTAGCACTGGTGACTACCAGCACTGTCTGGACTGAGAACCACTAGGAGTAGTCCTGGGTTACTGAGCATGAATAGAAGTCTCAAATATTAAAAAGTAAACATAGAAGCTAAGAGATAGTTCAGGTGATGGAACATATGTTTGCATGTCTGGTCAGACCCCAGCAATGAGCTCCCCACCCCTGCACTGCTGCATTGCTGTGTCCCTTGTTGTCCTCTGAGCACTGTGGACCCATGCAGCATTGCATCATCAGGCCTGAGTACTTATCCACCATACTCACACTGTCTGACTGAGCCTCATTGCAAGTGTCCCTTGGCTATCTCTTCCCATTGACAGTGATCTCTATAGAAAAATAAAATTAAATAGTTGGAAGGCATTTTTTTTCTTTTTCCTTTTCTTTTGTGTGTGTGTGTGTGTGTGTGTGTGTGTGTGTGTGTGTGTGTTTTGGGTCACTCCCGGCAGTGCTCAGGGGTTACTCCTGGCTCCATGCTCAGAAATTGCTCCTGGCAGGCACGGGGGACCATCTGGGGCACCGGGATTGGAACCGATGACCTTTTGCATGAAAGGCAAACGCCTTACCTCCATGCTATCCTCCGGGCCCCATGGAAGGCATTTTTAATGTCAGAGATTAAAGATAAATTTGAATGAACATTAAGTGCATTGTCAGTTCATCATTATAAACTTTTTCATAGGTCATATTTAAAGTGGATATTAGAATACAATTTTAAAATTTTATAAATCGACTTTAATTATTATAATAATTATACAGAAAATCAATAATTGCCTATAATAGCATCTGTCTTCTGCCTGATGAACCCTAATTGTAATTAAATTAATTGTTGTCACAGGACTCATGATTGTTTCTCTTAAATCTAATTGTCAGTATAAGGCAGCTAAAATTATATGAACATATATTGAACTTTGTAGTTTCCTCTCTACAAATACTTTTCAGTTGGTCATTTTGATGTTGATAGACTATGAATCTTACAACAGACTAATATAATAATTATTGTTCTCTGTGTCAGTTATTTGGTTTAAAAGGTACACCTAATGAATCTACCCAAGAGGCATTCTTCATTTGAGCTGCTTTATTTCGTGACTTTTTTTTTTATTTAAATGAATTGGGCTCTTGCTTAGATGCCCTAAATTTAATGCAATAAAAGAAACATGATATTTCTGTTTTAGAGTCCATGTTGTTGAATGCTTTTAATAACGTAATGCATTTAATCATATTAACAAAATAACATATTACCAAAAACCCTGTGTTATCACACATTTGCCCTGTTTTCACTTTGTCAATTTCTGATGCTCATCGGCTAATGACTGTTAATCTGCAGAGAACCGTGAGAGCTGATTATCTTATTTTCATTAATGAGACCAGATTTAATTGAACTAGAGAATCAGGTCTGGTTATTGAAGCTGAGCATCCAGCTACTAATGACAAGATTCGGTGGTCTGCTAAGCACAAATCAAAACTACTAACCTACTTAAAAATTCCCAGATGGCCGCCTTTCCACAGTAGCAGCCTTATTGGATTTTTCACTCCCTTTTGACTAAGAAAAGATTGAGGTCCCTATCTTCTTGCACATTTGCAAACTAGTAAATTTATGTGTCTAGCAATAACCATTTAATAATTATCTATCCTTGATACTGTGTATTTTTTATTAGTTTCTTCTCTGGGTTCCACATTTGAAAGCAAAAATCAAATTAAGTAACAAAAGCTACTACGGAATAAAATCTAGACTATGAAGGGCTAGATTCTGACTTTAAGAAGAAAAATAAAGACTATTTTCTAAATTCAGAGTTTTGATATGCTTTCCTTGTCTCAGTATTGCTGGTTAGAGAAATAACACAATTTCTAGTGCAATGTCTGATAATAATTCAAAGTAAACACTGCCATTTTCTTGTTTATCTTCTTACTCATTTTCATAAAACTGAGACATAACAGGTTATTTTTCTTCAGAAAAGAATTTTTGTGTGTGAAGTGAATAGTTTTACTTAAGGAAACTTACTTAGAGAAATTTAAGAGTTTTCCAGAGGAGAAATTTCCATAATAAAATTTGAATGATAAATAAATGTGGTATAGAAATTTATCACAAGCCTTTTAGAAATGTTCTAATTTTTGCTGATAATTCTGCCAAATATTAAAATGTTTAAGATAATAATCAATATTAAATATGAACAATTATACTTAATTTAATGATGGTTATACTTTTTCTTCATAAAAAAATTTTAATGATAAATTTGATATAGAAGTTGATCACAAGCCAGTTAAAGATGCTCTAACATTTTGTTGGTATTTCTGCCAAATATTAAAATTTTTGAGATAATAGTCATATCAAGTATGAACAATTACACTTTATTAGGTGCTGTTATACATTTCTATTTCAGAATTTAAATTCCTCCTTTGGAATTCTATAACAATTCTATATCTATAATAGTTCTATATCTATAGCAACAGTTCTATATCTTGCTTATAACAAAGATAAAGATAAATGAATTATCTGTTTGTAATGATCTGAAAACGTCTCAAAATCATGTCAGTAATAATATGTAAGAACTCGGTGCTTAGACCTCTAGAGACAGAGGACTATTTTATCACCCAAGATGGAGCAGAAGTCCTCTATACACCAAAAAAGCACCAA
>PVKC010046007.1:0-11419 GCA_004027635.1 Crocidura indochinensis
TGCTACCACTTCTGCCCCACATTTTAATATTTTAATTAGATAACAGTCACTGATAAGAATCCCTTTCCTGATACTCACTAATGCTGCATTCTTTTAGATGGTCAATTTCTTTTATTTACTCTCAATATCAGTAAATTTGTAGCACTACAGTAATGATTTATAAATGTTCAAACTATAATTTCCTCTAATTCTATTTAAGCCTGTTTGCTCTCCTCCAAAGCATGATGTTTGTGGTAGTGCTGGTTCTAAAGAATGCTATCTTCTGTATTCTCACCCCTGTTCTCTTTTTCTGTAATAAGAGTTCAGTATCTCACTGTGCTAAATGAAGCTAGATGGTAGGAGAATTTTTATAGATTCTCAATTTTGGCAAGAAGAGACTATAGCTTCCAAGTTGAATCTAAACTGAGAAAGTTTCTTCTATTTCACAGATGTCATTGACTTAATTATGCTTCCTGTGATAAAATATTGACTGTCTCCCAGAGTTGCTACCACCTAGAGTTATATTGTTTGACTTCAGTGTGTCTATTTGCGAAGCATACAACTCTGATACATGAGTTTTCATCTTTTTAAAATGGACTAGCTAATTAGAACACCAAGTAGGAGCACATTCAAATTGACTCTTTCAAGTCAGGTCAATAGTAGTAACCTTGTCTTAGAATTTAAACAAATGAAAAAAATTAGATTTTCTCTTATCAGCTTACAGCCTTTCAAATGTTTAAAAAAATGTAACCAAAATGCCCATATTAAGTAATGTAGTTGAAATCGTTGAGATCATTAGCCCAAACTGTTTGAAGTTATACCAAGTTTCTGTTAATTAGCAGACATCCCTCACCTGACTTTTTCTCTCTAAGCAAAGTTTTTATAAACACATAAACATATTCAGTACCATCTCACTTCTAACTCAACAAAAATGAATTGAATGATATAAACCTGTTATTAGTTTCATGTTTTTATATTTACACATAGCAAAGATTTGTATTTTATAAGGTAATTTAAAAATCAACAGTAAAACATATTATATTGTATTAAAGCCCTAGAGTCAGCCACTTTCATTATGGGATTCAAGAATGGAAGAAGAACTTTACTCCATTATTATGGTTATAGCCTAGGATAGAGTCTTAGTGAGATGAGTGAATGCCTTCCTATTAAGGTTTTTGTATTTATAGCATATGAAACATTCCTCTGAGCCACAGAAAATAATATGTTCAGGAGTAATTTTTGAAGAATTCTCTCTAGAAAGCAGTCAGTATTCCTGGAATTTATTCCAATTACAAAAGTTGCTTGAGATAGTTGATAAGAACATGATTCTTGGAGCCAGAGAAATAGTGCTACCTGTAAAGCACTTTGCACATGACTAACATGGATTTAACCTTGGATGCATTATATGGGCACCCAAACTAGGTAAGAGTGATCTGAAAATAAAGACAGGCATAATTAATAGGTACCACTGGATATAGCCAAAAACCATCCTCTAAAAGAGGGGAAGATGGTCACGGTTTTCACAACAGAGTACTAAAGTGTACTGTAAACTTAATTATATAATACTAATTCTCTATATTTCAAGAATCTTTAAAATAGAATTTTTAATTGAGAATAACTTTGATGTTCTCATGGTGTATAGTTTAAAAGTGAAGTCATGGATTAACTTTTCCAACACGATCAAGAACATACAGACAAATATTAATATTTAGACTTGAGGATGACTCCTACTATTACCTAATTGTAAGTTAATGCAATGATATGAAGAATGTTTAAGTATTCCAGATCATTTGTGTGTTTATGTGTGTGTATCTGTGTATGTTTAACTGTGGAGAAAGAAGAATCATCTCAGCAATAGAAAATTCCTAACAAAGATTTTCAGGGAATTGATGGGTCCTCATAAAAACTAACACTCAACTCAGGAAACAAGGAAATGCTAGATAAGCCTTCCTCTTCTATTTTCATATTTTATTCTCCCCTATCTTTTGTAGTTATTATAGCTTTAATTAGAACTCTGTAGCAAGAAGTTTAGGAATTTATTAAATCAGTAGTACTAAATATACTAACAAATCAATTACTAACAACAATAAAACAATAACATTTAGAATTTTATGGCTTATAGGGCATTTTGTTAGTCATTCTTTCATTGAAGATCTTTATGATTTTGATATTAGACAGCTTCAAGTTCCGCCAGGCTATTAGTTTTCTTCTCATAATCTTTCTTAGCTCCTGAGAGAAGAGGAAACAGAGTCTCCAAGAATATCAATAGCCCAAACCTTGGGATGAAAGAGCAGTGATGTAAGTGATAAGGCATATCGGCCTTGTGCATGTTAGCCTAGGATGGACCACAGTTCAATCTCCAGTGTCTCATGCTCCTCCAAACCAGTAGCAATTTCTGAGCGCATAGCCAGGAGTAATCCCTGAGCACCACTGGGTGGGCCCAAAAAGAAATGTTGCAGATTTGATGCTGTTAGCACAAGGAACTATATATCTCTTTCACTTTTTTTTTTGCTTAATTTAAGCACTGTGGTTACAAAATTGTTCATTATAGTGTTAAGTTATTCATGTATACCATTCTTCTTCAGTGGATGATATAGGTCCAGTGGATGATATTGGAGTCCAATAATTTATCCAGGGATGGAGCAATAGCACAGCTGTAGAATATTTGCTTTGAACATACCTTGCTGACCAAGGACTGATACAGATTCGATTCCCAGCATCCCATATGGTCCCCCTGAGCAAGGAGAGATTTCTGAGTGCATAGCTAGGAGTAACCACTGAGCATCACGGGGTATGACCCAAAAGCACAACAATAAAAAGTAAAACAGAAAACAATAGTCTACCCATTTGTTCAAGGTTCTCTTATTTTGTGGCATAAAGATTCTAAGAGTAATAACTGATTATTACCTTTGTATTTCTGTATTCCATAGTAGCATTCCTTTTCATTTCTGATACTGTTTATAAAGTTTTTATCCCTTTTTTTGTGAGTCCTACTAATTTTTATCAGTTTGTTTATTTTTTCAAAGAACCAACTTTGCTTGCCTTGATGTTTTGGATATTTTTTTGGAAGGAGGTGTTCAGTTAATTAATTTCTGCTCTATTTTATGATTTCCTTCTTATTACCTACTTTGTTCATTTTGTGATGATTTTTTTCAATTTTGTAAGCTGTACTATTAAGTTATTTATGTAGGTCTTTTCTTCCATCCTGATGAATGTTTGTAAAGCTATGATTTTTAATATAAGATTTCTGATAATTCATGAATTCATTTTCATTTCCTTTCAGTTTATTTGATTTCTTTGATTTTCACTCTACCCCAGTGTTCAGTAGTGAGCTGTTAAAGCTACTAGAAACAATAGATATGTATGGTAAAGTGGCAGGCACAAAATTAATATACATAAGTCCATGGCTTTTCGACATACAAATAAAGAGAAGAGATATTAAAAATAATCCCATTCACAATTGTGTCTCAGAATATCAAGTACCATGGAGTCTACTTACCTAAAGAATTGAAAGGGCTATAAAATTATACTATAATACACTGCTGGGGCCCGGGAGATAGCATGGAGGTAAGGCATTTGCCTTTCATGCAAAAGGTCATCGGTTCGAATCCCGGTGCCCCATATGGTCCCCCGTGCCTGCCAGGAGCAATTTCTGAGCATGGAGCCAGGAGTAACCCCTGAGCACTGCCGAGTGTGACCCAAAAACAAAAACAAACAAAAAAAAAACTATAATACACTGCTTCAAAAATAAAAGAGGACCCAATGAAGTTGAAATATCTAGTCTGGTCATGGATTGGGAGGATTAAAATCACAACAATAGCAATACTTGCCAAATCATTGTGCAGGTTTGAGACAATCCTGTAAGAATACCCATGATAGTTTTCAAAGTAGATAAAACACGCATGAATTCATATGGAACAATGAAAAGTGATTCTTGATAAAAAATATGTGAGGCATCACTCTCCCCAATTTTAAATTATGCTATAAAGTAGTAGTCATTAATACAACATGAACCTGGATTAAAGACATACCCTCAGATCAATAGAATAAATTTTAATATTTTGAAATGGACCCACAAATGATCAATTAATTTTTGATAAAGAAGCAAGAAATTCAAAGTGGAACAAGAAAAGCATTTCATAAAATGGTGTTGGAAATTGGTCAACAACATGCAAAAATCAAACCCCAACCCCTATCAAACTTATCAAAAATCAAACCCACAAAGTCAAATGAAAATGAATTAAAAACCTGTATATCAGTCGGCGAGTTGGCTCTAGAGGTAGCCTTGCAAGCGCTAGCTAAGGAAGGACCACGGTTTGATCCCCCGGAGTCCCATATGGTCCCCCTAAGTCAGGGGCAATTTCTGAGTGCTTAGCCAGGAGTAACCCCTGAGCATCAAATGGGTGTGGCCCCAAAATCAAAAATAAAACAAAACAAAACAAAACAGAAAAACGGTATATCAGACCTGCCTGAAAAAATAAGATACATAGAGGAAAATGCAACAGGAACACCACATGGCACTGAAACTAAAGGCATCTTCATGAAAATGGGCAATAAATTGGAAGCAAAGATCAACAAATGGCACTACATTAAACTAAGAACCTTCAGCAAATCAAAGGAAATGGTGTGGAGAATACAAAGATTACCCCTGGAATGAGAGAAACTATTTACCTAATACCGATTGATAAGAGATTTTAAGATATGCAAATCACTGTTGGGACTTATCAAGCGAAACAATTTTATCATATAAAAACCAGGAGAAGAAATGAGCATATGTTTCCTGAAATTGAAATACAGATATCCAAAGGGAACATTAAAAAATGGGAGGTGCGAATCCAAACAATGAGATACCACTTTATATCACAAGACTGGCACACATCACAAAGAACAAGAGCAAATAATGCTAGCTCTAAAGCAGGGAGAAAAAAAACTCTCATTCCCTGCTGCTAGAAATGCCAACTGGTCCTAACGTTTAGGCAAACAATATGGATATTCCTCAAAAAACTATAAATTTAGCTTCTATGTGACCCAGCAATTCCAGTATTAGAGATATATTCTTGGAACCCCAAAACACAATTTAGAAAAGCCTTCTACTGCCCTGCATTCATCACAGCAGTATTTACAATAGCCAGAATCTGAAGCAGCAAACAAGTGCTCAAGAGCCAAGGAGTGGCTAAAGAACCTACACATCTACACAATGGAATGCTGCATAGCAGTTAGGAAAAATAAAGTTAATAAATTTGTTTATACATGGATAGATATTAGAGTATTATGCTGAGTGAAATGAGTCAGGAAGATATAGAGATAGGATAATCGCACTAATCTGTGGTATGTAAAAAAATGTTCAAAGATACTATGGTAATAGAATCCAGAAAAAAGAGAGATGAGCTAGAAGGATCAGTCTAGGGTAGATAAATTGCCATAAATAATGGAGCAGTGTAGTTAGGATAAAGAATGGACCACTATGACAGTGATAGTTAAAATCGATCTATCACTGTTTTTAATAATTGGGTGTTGATCAAAGATAAAGTATATGTGTGGTACCACTTTATTAACAGTACTGCAAACCACAGTGTCTAAAAAAGGGGGGAGAGAGTGAGAGATTGAGAGATTGGGAGTGAGAAAGAGAGAGAAAGGAAAGAAAATATCGGTCAGCCCAGATGAAGTTGGGGGGAGGGTGGAAGGTAAACTGGGGAAAGTGGTGGCTGAAAATATTCATGGGTGAAGGGTGCTGTATATTGTACATGTGCAACTCAAACATAAACAATTATGTAACCAGGGTGTTTAAATAAATAGGAAAAAGATTACTGGTATTTTTATAATCAGAACCAAGTAAAATGAGAAACAAACTTTAATATTATTTTATGAATTTTTATATAAAGGGAAATTTTATGCTATGATTCAATTTAAAAATAGTAAAATAACAAAGGAAATATAGCCTCATTTTATTTCTAATACACGACTTTAAATTACACAAATAGAAACATGTAGATTTTCTTTTAAATTGCATATCACTCTTTACTAATCTTTTTTTCAATTCTAAGGTAATATAACTAACATTCAACAATTATTTGCAAAACTCCATGCATATTGAAAGGTATAATTTCTTTGTTTTTGTTTTGGGGCTACACCCGGTACACTCAGGGGTTACTCCTGGCTATGCACTCAGAAATCGCTCCTGGCTTGGGGGACCATATGGAATATCAGGGGATCAAATCACTGTCATTGTGGGTCAGCCACATGCAAGGCATACACCCTACCTTTGCGCTACTGTTCCAGCCCCTGAAGGGTATAATTTTATGAAGTTAAGACATTTTGTCTTCAAAATCACTACCTCAATAAAACACAAACTATTTCTATTAACATTAAGTGTCTTTATGTTTTACACAATTTATTCAGTCCAATACTATTTTCTCCTGCCCAATGTTGCTTTTTCATACTTCATGTGCATATTGACAGTTTTTGTATTTATTTGAATTTTCTATTTGAATGTCTTGTTACCTTATATTTTATTAATTGAATTATTTTCATTATTTTATTTCAGCTGAATTACAATATATAAAAATTTTAGGAGTGTACAATTTCAGGTTTTCTAAATGCATGACATTACATCATGTCAACCACCAAAGTTCTAGATATCATTTACCACTATCTTTTTCAATCACTCTACCATTTCCTCAAATTTCATCCTCATTTCCTCTGTAATCACCATTCTCTTGTCAGAATCTGTTGTCATTTCACTTGTTCATTCGTTTTGTTTTGTTTGTTTCAATCCATACACACATTGTCTTTAAAGTGCTGAGTTTAAAAAATGTCTATAATATTATCCTGGATACAAATCTTTTGTTAAATATATGAATTGAGAGTATGTGTTTTTCTGTCTTTAGAAAGCCCTTTTCATTTTCCTAATGGTATTTTCAAAATAAAAACAATGTTTAATTATTATATAGCCCCAATAGCTGCATCAGCATTAGTTTCTATACCTAGCTAATGAGATATCACTAGCTAGTTACAAAAAACTAGCTCAGCCACGTTAAAAAAGAATCAGGAATAGACCTTTGTATAGCTTTATTTTCACTACTGTGACCCAACAAGTTATGCCTCTTACACCAATCAAGTGACTGAGGATAAAGATCAGACAATATTAACTGACCCAGTGATTTTGTCATGATATTCAAATTATGCATAAATAAGTGTGTCACAATGAAATGGAAATATGATAGAAACCATAATGTTTGCCTCAGAAACCTCCTAATGGTAATATTAGGTTATTAAACAACATTGTAATATTCTTTCCTAACAGGCAGCAATGCTACTGATATCCTCTATCTTATCAAATTTACTGACATATTTTACCCTCCATGTCAAAAAATTATACATAATATATATTACAAATGCTATATAAAATGTGATTAAATATGTTAAACTCATTATAATGGTAGCTTGAAATGTTATATTTTCTAATTTTAACCCAAAATTGGACCTGAATTTTACTTAATTTTTCTATGAAAATATGTGACTTAAATATATGACTATTTCTTTTAAATATGTGACTATACTAATGCTCGAAAGAGTCTCTGTTGGGTACATTCATGATCCAAAGATCCATGTATTTAAGAAATTAAAAACTATAGAACTGAGATAATTATTTTATAGAGTTAAATAATATATCTTAGTATTAAAACTCAAAAATTGTTAAAATTTAAAGTTTTATTTACAATTCACCATTTTATTTCATGATGACATATTCTAAAATATCTTTGTCCTCAGTAATTAGTTTCTGCATAATGTAACCCATAGATACCATTTTCCTTTACCTTTGTGATATTAAATTCCATTATAAATATTTTGCAAAATCAATTTCTAACCTATTTACTTAATCTGAATCTTGTTTCAAGGTCTACTTTTGTTGGAACTCAGCACAATTCAATCACCTCTTCACATTTTCTATATTTTTAAAATGTCTTTAGAATCTTGTCAAATTCAGAAACCTAGTTTGTCTCTCTTACAATTGTTTCAAACTCAATTTCTTTGTAATTATAAAATACTTTGTTTTTTATTAATTTTCAGTTTCTATCTTAGTTGAGCTGAGATGCTGAGATGGCTCTAGTAAAGGGGTTGACTTGTCAAAGAAAATCAACATAAGATAAGTTATATATATATACACATAACTTATCATATATATATGATAAGTTATGTGTATATACATATATATATTCATATATATATATATATATATATATATATATATATATATATATATATATATATATATATATATATATATATATATATATGGTTTTGGGGCCACACCCGGCAGTGCTCAGGGGTTACTCCTTGCTGTCTGCTCAGAAATAGCTCCTGGCAGGCACAGGGGACCATATGGGACACCGGGATTCGAACCAACCACCTTTGGTCCGGGATCGTCTACTTGCAAGGCAAACACCGCTGTGCTATCTCTCCGGGACCAATAGGTTCTGATATTTTTTCTTTCTTTCTTTCTTTCGTTCTTTTGTTGTTGTTGTTGTTTGTTTGTTTGTTTGGGGGCCACACCAGGTGACTCTCAGAGGTTAATCCTGAGTATGCGTTCAGAAATCGCTCCTGGCTTGGGGAACTATATAGGACGCCTGGGGATCGAACTGTGGCCCATCCAAGGTTAGTGTGAGCGAGGCAAATACCCGACCATTTGCACCACCACTCGGGCCCCAGGTTTTGATTCTTTAACATAGTTTTCACATTTTTTTGCTGTTGTATGACATGCAAGAATCAACAATGGATAAAGAATTGCACCTACAAGGAAGAAGGACCAAAAACAGAAAAAGTGACATGGAAAATAACTTATAGTTTTAGCTAAATTTTAGACTTATGTGATATTTTCAAATGCAGTGCTTGTTATCTTAACATTGGCCCTCTTATCTCTCTTTCCATAAACTAGCAAGGTTTTATCTGTGCTTATAAACTCAATTGTTTATATTCTTATAATTATTTATTACCAAAATATCAGGTGAAGGGTGTGTGGGTAAAGATATAGTACAGTGGTTCTGGTGGTGCATAGGTTGGATTTGGTTTTGATTTCTAGCTCCACATATTCCCCAGAGAATAAGTGGGTACAGTTCTGGAGGTCTCCAGCAGCACAGTCCTCCATGTTGAGGCATAAGCAGCATCTCATTTTCAGGCCCTTGCTTGAATAATTCCACTAAAATAGCTAAAAAATATTATGAGTAGGGGATCCAGGCTTCCTAAACACCATTTAGAAGGTTACCTCACAAAAAAAATGACAAAAAAGAAACTAATTACAATAAAAATGTTTGTGGGTGCACACTTGGCGGTGTTCAAGCTTACTTTTTGTTCTGGGATTATGCCTGGTGGGATTTGGGGACCATATGTGCTGACAGTTTTGAAATTTCGGTTGGCTCTGTTGCAAGGCAAGTGTCTTATCCATTGTTTAATATCTTAAGTTCAATCACATCAACTTTTAATATTTGCCTTAGTCTTTGAACTGAGAAAAAAAACGATTATAAAAGAAAAAAATTCTGAAAAGGTAAATGCATTAAACAC
The DNA here is from genome assembly GCA_004027635.1 of Crocidura indochinensis. Lineage (NCBI taxonomy): Eukaryota > Metazoa > Chordata > Mammalia > Eulipotyphla > Soricidae > Crocidura > Crocidura indochinensis. The sequence continues at coordinate 9,538 of PVKC010046007.1, forward strand.
ACACACACACACACACACACACACAATCACACACCAATTTCTCCTTTGTCTGTGAAACGGTTGTAAATACCAGTTCTTCTCAAGGGGAAGCATAAACAAGAATGGATGAGTACAAAAGTGTACGGGAGAATATATGGAACAATATCTATTGTGGTGTGCACTTCCTTGATTATGATAGAAGAGATGTTTCCTGTGTTCTGTCATTGTACTATTGGCTCAAAATTGCCTTGATTCTTCTCATCTATGCTATTGGAGCCATAAATCTTATTGAAGTAGTGGAAAGCAAAGACAAGTAGTATAATCCCACTTCCAAGGATGACTTCATTGCTGTCTCTAGTATTAAGATAAGTCCTGCCTATACCTAGGTACCTAAATGTCACCATATATCTTATAAAATCAGTTCACTGACTCTTGTAATGAGTTATTTTCTAAGACACTAGAGAAAATCAAGCAGCCATAATTTTATGTTGGAATTAAAACTTCAAATATGTACATCTTGCCAATGCATGTTTATTCCATCATCAAAGCCTTTCATTTCTCATTTCAAGTAAAATTAAAAGTAGCATGTTCTTTCAGTTGGAGTTTTATAACAATTTGGAACATGTTTAGACTGTGTTGACAGAGAAATATCTAACAGAGAGCTAGCCCTCTATGGGAATATGTATTTAATTAGTAAATTCTGAGTGAAAAGAAAATTGGGGAAAAAAAGTATGTGCAACTGTCAGAAACCATATGAATTAGACAGTTTTGATATCTTCTTTGCTAAATAAGTAATTCATTACCATCAGTTTTATTATTTTCATTATAACAATTCAAAACAGGATACAGTCAGGAAACAATATTATTGGATCTTGGACTTAATAAAACCAGAAAAAAACCAACAAAAACACATAATATTAGAAAATTTCTATTGATAATCACCAAGTTATTAAATGCTTCTATTTTCCAATATGTGTTTAGAAATTAATTTTACATTATATTTTTAAAGTCACAGTTTCTCATATTGAGAATTCAGATCTTTTATATAGACTCACCTTAATTACTAATTTTCCTTTATCAGCGATGACAAAAAAGCTGTGGTTTATAATAAAATTTTTGTTTTTATGACTAAAATTTACTGCAATTAAAAAAATGTAGCAGGTAACTTATCAGCCAACTGAAATTTGAAAAAATAATAAAAGTTCTTTTTTGTTTTGAGATATTACATTCCTGATTCACTGCATTTTTCATTGAATAAATACATTTTCAAACATGTTTGTCAAAGTATTTAAAGAGATACTTTTCTTTTAGAATATAAAAATGGCAAATCTTTATAGGAATATTAACTATATTATTTATCTTAAATATTACCTCCAGTAACAAGCCATGTCAAAAGTTGTACTTCTCAACTGAAGACATGCATGGCACCTTTAAGCTATTTAGAATCATCACTTATATGCAAAAATTTTCAGTTACTTTTATAATTTAAGTGGAATTTTATGTTTATGATTTGTTTTTCATTTCTAAATTCGATTTTTCTTTTTTTAACCTACTTTGACAATTTCCTCAGTTGTCTCTTAACAACTTCTATTTTCTTAGAAAAAATGCCAGTTGTATATTCAGTGTCATGTCACACAGGAGCTGAAATTTTCAGTATACACGTTATGCTTTCAAAGGCATCAAATCAATCTCAATTAGTCTAGTGCAAGTAGTTAGAGGTGATCTTTTGAGACTAAAAGACATATAAACAATCCCTTAGCTCACTATTTTATTTTCTGCAAACTAACATTTGTAGCTTAACCAACCATGAAAAAGAACCCCAGGAGTCATAGATGAAAACTAATTGAGTTTAATGAAATTCTTAAGTCTTTTGCATAGAAAATGAATCAAAACCTTTTTTTTT
>PVKC010046008.1:0-10000 GCA_004027635.1 Crocidura indochinensis
TTTCTTTCTTTCTTTCTTTCTTTCTTTCTTTCTTTCTTCCTTCCTTCCTTCCTTCCTTCCTTCCTTCCTTCCTTCCTTCCTTCCTTCCTTCCTTTCTTTCTTTCTTTCTTTCTTTCTTTCTTTCTTTCTTTCTTTCTTTCTTTCTTTCTTTCTTTCTTTCTTTCTTTCTTTCTTTCTTTCTTTCTTTCTTTCTTTCTTTTTGGTTCACACCCAGCAGTGCTCAGGGGTCACTCCTGGCTCTATACTCAGAAATCGCTCCTGGCAGGCATGGGGGACCATATGGGATGCTGGGATTCTGGATGCAAGGCAAACGCCCTACCTCCATGCTATCTCTCTGAAATATTTTCTAATAGAAATATATTCTTTTTATCCTCTTCTTTTTTCTTGAAGCAGGGTTTGGTAGTTTTCTTTGTATTGGTCCTTCATCTCTTCAGTTAACTCCAAGGTATTTGAGTTTTGGTGGCATTGATGTAAATGGGCTTGTTTTTAAAATGTCAATTTTATTTCTATCATTATTTGTGTATAAGTAGTCATTGATTTTACATGTTAATTTTGTAGACTGAAATTTTGCTATATGAATTTATTGTTTCTAGAAACTTTTTGATACAGCCTTTAGTTTTTTTCTAAATATATTAGCATGTCATCTACAAACAGTGAAAGCTTGGCTTTTTCCTCTCCTATCTGGATGCCCTTGATATCTTTTTCTTGTCTGATTGCTATGGCAAGAACTTCCAGCAGTATGTTGAATAGAACAGCTGAGAGGGTGGCAGCCTTGTCTTGAATCAGATTTTAGAGGAAAGGCTTTGCTTTATTTACATTAAGAATAATATTTGCCTTTGTCTTGTGGTACATGGCCTTGACTATATTGATAAAAGTTCCTTCCATCCCATCTTGGTGAGAGTTTTTATCATGAATAGGTGTTGGACCTTATCAAATGCTTTCTATGCCTCTATTGATATAATAAAAAACCTGTTCATAGATTGGACGGATTAACATTATAAAATGGCAGTACTCCCCAAAGCATTGTACAGATTTAATGTGATTTTACTAAGGATACCCATGACTTTCTTCAAAGAAGTGGATCAAAAACTTCTGAAATTTATTTGGAACAATAAACATCTACAAATATCTAGAGCAACACTTAGGAAAAAGAAGATGAGAGGCATCACTTTCCACAACTTTAAATTGTGTCATAAAGCAATATCGTAATTAAAACAGTATGGAATTGGAGTAAAGACAGACCCTCATCAGATCAATGGAATAGACTTGAGTATTCAGAGAATGTTCCGCAGATATACAATTAATTGATCTTTGATAAAGGGGAAAAATCCAAAATGGAGCAAGGAAACTCTCTTCAACAAGTGTTGGCACAACTGGTCAGTCACATGCAAAAAAAAAAAAAAATGAACTCAACCTCCATCTAACACCATTCACAAAGGCCATATCCAAATAGATAAAAGACCTTTGTATCAGACCTGAAACCATAAGGTATACAGAACAACATGTACATAAAACACTCCATGACATTGAGACTAAAGATATCATCAAGGGGGAAACATCACTCTCTAAACAAGTAGAAGTGGAAATAAACAGATGAGACTATATATATCAATATATAGGCATATATACATGATATATCATATATATTGGTGTATATGATAGCGCATATTATTATATTTTATATGTAATAATATATTTATTACCAAATATATTACAGGATTGAGAAATTTAATCCAATGAGAATGACACAGGTTTTTCTGATCTGGAAGAGAAATGCTTAAATTATTTTTAGAATCAGAGAATTTGAAGTAAATAAGTGGAGAGAATAATGTGCTTATAGGTTTCTGCTCTGTTTTGTTTTGGGGAACCACATCTAGAATCAGAACTTACTTTCGACTCAGCCCAGGGATCACTCCTAGCAGGATTTGGGGGTACCATGAGCTGGAGTTTGAACCTGAGTTAGGTTGGTTGCATACAAGGTATGTGCCCTACCCATTGTTTTTCACATTTCTAGCATGATTATAAAGTTCAAAGACCCTTCAGGACATTTAATGTCTCAAGCTGAGAAGAGGTTGATGCTGAGATAAATGCAGCACAGTTCTGTGGAAATGGTGACATTCTCAGGTAGATTTAAGCGAGGGTAGGAGAGCTCAGGCATTAGGATTTGGATAACTGGTTGTTTTTTTTGTTTAAGTTTGGGTTTAGACGCAACTGTTCTTAGAACTTTCTCAAGGTTCTGCACTCAGGGATCACTCCCGGAAGGACAGACAAAATGTGATGCCAGAACCAAACCCAGTGCATGCAAGACATTTTTACCCAATATGTGATTGCTTCGGCCCCAATAACTAGTTTGTCTTAATAGCTTACCTTAAAGATTATATTTTAAACATTATTTCTATGTAGAATAAAGTTGGCTGTTTCAGCCTTGAAATGGCTTCTTCCTAGACTATATTTCCTTGTATTTCCTGTCTGCAACTTTTCTCCTGTTCTCAAGTGAATGAATATCTTTAAGAATATTCCCAATGTTTTGTTTTTATCTATCTGCACATGTTATTTAACTTATTATATCATTTATACACTATGTAGTTATACATGTATCAAAATAATATTTCCCACATATCTGATTTATAGTCAACACATATCTAAGTTTTACATGGCCATACATAAAATAGACTTGATTCTTATTGACTATTAAGCTATTAATATTAAGCTTAATATTAATATTAGTTAAGATATTAATATTAAGCTGTGTCTACTAAGCTGAGAAAAGTAATAAATATCAACAATTTGTAGGTACCTGAAGGAGTAGGTATAAAGGAGGAAAGGGGTTGGAGGAACAGGCTTCTCAAAATATTTCATTTGGGCAAGAGCATGGCATGCAGTATTTGAAGACAGAATATTCAAAGAGGAATAAAAATGCCCCCAAAGAGATAATGCCTAGTCTGTTTGTGTTCCAGAAGCAGAAAGAAGCTGACATAGCTAAAATCATGAATGAAATGTGCAATAAATGTGGTATTCTTTGGTGACTACTCGTTGTCCTTGGGGCAGCCCAAATCTCACCACTTCACTGCTTCTAGCCTTAACTGGCTTGCCATCCTGTCTTTAAGGCAACAGATTTCCAAGTTATCTTCCTTCCAAATGTGACTTCTTGCATTTCACTTTCCAGGAAGCAGACAGAATTTTCATCTTAGGCTTAAGTCACATATTTTCTCTATTAACAAGCTTTCACTGACTTTTATTCTTTTATTTCTACAATTCAAAGGAACTATACCACATGTCAAATAGTCAAATTCTCTTGAAAAAGAACAAAGTTGAAAAGTTTACTCTTTTGAATTTCAAGCTATATCACAATGCTACATAAAATTTAAAAGTCTGGTACAGACATAAAAGCAGACATAGAGAAAGATGAAACATAATAGACATCTGAAGAATAAACTCACATATATAATAAACTGGTCTGACAATTGAAAAATAAGGGAAAAAAGGAAAAAGTCTCTTGAACAACTGGGGTTGAGAAAATGGGATGCAAGAGAATGAAATTGTATCTTTGTATTAATCTATACAGGAATAATAGGTCAAAACACAAGACCCCAAGTATAAGAATACAATAAAACATAGGGGAAAACATTTTAATATTGTCCTTTGTTATGATGTGTTGTTTCAGTTATTATAATCAATGCCTGTAACTCCTGTCTATTCCTCACATTTGTTTTCAATTCTGTGACTCATTTTTTTAAATTCTAATCTCATTGCTTTTCTTTTAAAGTCTAAATCTAATGGGCATTGGTAGAAGGCTAGGTATTGGAATACTGTATGTATGAACTTAATTATGCATATGTTTGTAATTCATGATGAGACCTTTTTTAAAAAAATTTAAATCTAAATATAACTATACTGGACAGCAATCACAGCAGGTACAGGAAACTGTGCTCTTTCTAGGCATAGTAGATCATTGGTCAGGACCCAGAAGTTCTACCTTTAAATAGAAACTAAAATTATTGAAAATAGTTACTCATGCATATGTTCATAGTGGCACAGTTAACAATGGTCAGAATATAGAAACAACAGTCTACAATGGGTTTCAGTAAACAAATTGTGATATGTCTACACAATTGAATATTTTTCCATATAAAAATAAAAGCAAACACTGATACTTGCTATAATGTGGAAACTCCAAAATGTTAAAGGATAATATACCAAGCCACATATTATATGGCTCTTTTTTATATGAAATATTCAGATACCAAACTAATATTGGTATCAAGACTTGAAAGGGAGAATCACTTCATAGTTAGGAGTCTTGCTTTGAAAGCAGACAGAGTTGGTAGCTGCACAACATTGTAAAGATTCTAAACGCCACTGAATTCTTTACATTGAAATACTTAATCTGGTTAAAGGTTGGAGTAATAGTATGTGGCAGACCCAGGTTCTATCCTCAACACCCATACAGTCCCCTGATACTTCTAGGAGTGATATATATATATATATACATACATATATATATATATATATATACAGCGCAAGGAGTAAGATTGAATACCACCAGATATGTAACCCAAATAAAACAATAGTTAATTAAAATGCTTAGTCATATGCTGTGTAAATTTAACCTCAAATAATTTATTTTTAATTCAACATCAGGGCATTTTTTGCCTGAGCCACTATTCCCCTGATAGTCAACTAGCTGTGTTCTTATTTATTAGTTCTATTCTAAATACTACATACTTAGAGAACTTCTCTGATTTCTGAATGTTATATTTAAGGCTAGACAGTAAAGAAAACAAATGGTCAAAAGCAACAACAAAACTGGAGAGATGATCCACAGAAACTAATGGGGAGAAGGGCTTGAATGGCAGGGACCTTTAAGATCTTAGAGGAGGGGACGGAGTGGTGGCGTAAGCAGTAAGGCTTCTATAGACCGCGGTTCGATCCCCCCCGAGTCCCATATGGTCCTCCAAGCCAGGATCAATTTCAGAGGGAATAGCCAGAAATAATCCCTGAACGCCACCGGGTGTTGCCCCCCCCCAAAAAAAAAATCTTAGTGGGCATTCTGGTGGTGAGTGTGGTGTTAGATTAATATATAAATGATGCCTTCATTATCAGTATTATAAATCACAATATCTCAACAGTTTTATATAGGGGTTAAGCAGTTACTTCATACATTTTCTCCTATTCTTTCCAAATACCCACTTAACATTGTGTTATATATGCTTGCATATGTATATATCTGCTTAAGGGACCATGAAGTACAGGGAATACCTGGGTTGGCCACATGGAAAGCATGTGCCTTAATCCCTCTATTATCCCTTTGGCCCTCCCTAGAAGTATTATTTTGTTTTGGTTTGGGGACCGTGCCTGGCAGTTCTCAGACCTTACTCCTGGTTCTGTACATAGAAATTGCTCCTGGAGTAGAGTGCATGGTGCAGGTAACAGAAATCAGGTCAGACCATGCAAAGAAAGCATTTTCCCTAACTACTATCACCCCGGTTTCCTTTTCCTTTTTAAATGAGATTTATTATTTTTTAAAAAGATAGAGATGAGTTATTCTACAAAATATATTGAATTTTGTATTCATTATCTTTGTGAAGCTGTTATTGTTGACTTTTTCCTATTTCTTGTAACTAGAAACTCCAGTGTTTTTATTTGAGCAGAATCCATTGCTTGCTTCAAGTAAGAACTCCCTTCAGCTGGATCATTGTTTTACCATAATATTCACCTACTGTCTGTTTATTCGCATTCACATACATCATTGAGTGAGGATGCTGAACCTAGTCTTTCATCAGGTTTCATCAGGATATTTGAAATCAATGTTTCCCCTCAGACACTTGCCATCACTGCCTAAAGCAATGGTTTTTCAACCAAGGTCCTATGAGCCCTGTCCCCATAATATTATAAAGAAACTGCTTGTGTAAATGGGGTTGGGGGCAGCATCAGATTATGGAGCACAGAGAGAAGCAAAAGTAAAAAAAATATCTGAGAAAACATTCAGGAAAAGGTTAAGAAATTATTGACCTAAAGAAATGATTTCATGGAAGTAGGACAAATGTCATCATTCTCCTCCTATCATTTTCTCCATAATCATTAGTAGTCATTCTCTTCAATTACATGAATTGCATCTTTTTAATAATAGTTAGTAAGATATTTGGATTATCTGGGGTGATTTTTCTATTGCTATTCCATATGTGATTATAAGCTGTGTGTCATATATTCATTGAGTTTAATATCAGTGAATCAAAATTTTTATGTACTCCTCTGACAATTGACTTCATAACATAGAATAATATGTCTTCTAGCATAAAACTAAAGATTCCATCTATTTTTAAAGATATGTTTAATGAGATATATATGCTCATATGAAGAATATACATATTTTTAAAAACAGCTTTATTTATAAAACCTAAGCTTATTATATAAATTATAATTGCCTAAACTCAATAAATATTGACTCCTTCCAATCATCTTCTAATAGTAAGATGATTCCAAATTCCAAGCCACAAGTCATTGCAGTAGGAAAATAGATAAGTAACTTGTGGTATATCCAGACATTAGAATAGCATTTGATATTAAAAGGGAAAAATCTATTAACTCATGAAAATACATAATAGAAAATTATATTCATATTATTAAGAAAAATAAATCAATTTGAAATGATAGCATTTTGATCATTGTAACTGTAATTAATTCTAGTAAAGGAAAACCTACAAATATATTAAAGAAAATACAGGACAGTTATTATTAGGGGGTACATGAAGAAAGGAATGTAGTGATAGAAAATGGAGGACTTTTATGGCAGTGAAAAAATTCTGTATAATACTGGAATATATATCCATGTCATCATATGTTTGACTCAAAACATTGAACATACAAATTCAAATGCTATTTCTACCTATAAACATTGGGTGATTATGATATGATATACAGGTTCATCATCTGAATAAATTCACTGCTCTTGGCAAAGGATGCTAACAGATGTGTAGAGGCAGGAGAATAAGAAAATTTCTATAATTTTTCTCAGCTTTACAACAAAATCTAAAATTTCCTGCAAAGACTATAAAAGCAATTACAAAAATTAACATATGAAATAAATTGCCCCACTTAATTTTTATATTTAATACGAGAGTTTATTTTTGTATTTAAGCTTTATTAAATACCAAGTCCATCCCCTTTTTTCTAAGTAAAAATCATGCTTAATTTTGTAGCATTTTGGCTTCAAACAATCTTGGTGTTAAGGTTTAAAAAGTCAATGATAAATAGTCTTCTATTATGTGACTATCAAAAGATCCTAGCTTTTCTGAGTTTACCAGTAAAGAATGGATAAAGTAAATAAAGACTTGAATCCTAACACTAAATCCATTTTCTCTTAGATGCTGTTATTTGTGATATAGTGTGTCTATAAGATGTCATTGAAAATTGATTTATGATTCCCAGAAAATGTTATTTTTATTATTAAATCAGTGGTGATGTTGTGCAACCTATTTTGTTGTACTGTCATTTAACAAGTGCAATAGGTTGAAAGCAAAGGAAGAGTCTCTGACTCTTAGCCAATATCTTTTTAAGCAGCATCTGTTTTACTCTTGGAAAATTGGGATCTGTTGAAAGTTACAACCTTGAGCCTGCTCGAGACTTTCTGTAGGTGAATTCAAATTCATGCACATGTGCACACATTACCAGTACAGAAACAATACAACCTAATATCAACGCACACATCTATGTCTAAATCAAATCTACTGTCATGCTATTTGCATGGAGTGGTGCCATTTGCTATGAATAGTTGTCTAAATCTTTTCTGATAGTCATATCAATTATCTAAATACTGCACGAACAGTAGAAAAGCAAATATATGTGTACTTATATCTATCTTCTAGTTTTCTTTACATTTAAAATATTAATTCCAAAGTCTGGAACACAGATCTGGTGAAAGTAGTGTTCCTGTGAACACTTTTTATAATCAACATTGTTAGTTACAGGGAATAATGTTTTGCTGCCATATGCATAAAACAGAATTATAATAGCTAGTACAGCAAGGACTCCTGCCTTGCGTAAGGCTGATCAGCACTCAATTCTATCTATCCATATGGTCCTTTGAGCCAACAAGAGTTAGGAGTAACCCCTGAGCACTGTCAGGGGTGGCCTCACCTCCCAAAATAATTATAATAGATAAAATTTTAATTCTGACATGTATAAAATAGCAACTTTTCTTGGTTAATTCAAAGACTAATACATATATACAGATTGAAATAAATATACTATGTTGTAAATATGTAAGAAGATCTTGATCTTGTGATACTGAGAACCTCAATGAATTTCTTGCTTGAGCCATTAAGTTAAAAGGAGGCTGGACTAAAAAAGTGATGATATGTACAAATATGTACTAGTTTTCTATTGGTGTTGTTACAGATGATCACTAACTTAGACAAAATTATTTGATAACATTTATTAACATCTAAGCCACCACCAAGCTTTATTTTTTCTAGAAGTATTAGAGAAAAAGCTAATTTCCTTGTCTTTTCCAACTTCTTTTTTTAATAATTTTTATTTTGACCAAAGTGTATTACAAATCATTCACAGTAGTATTTTAGGTACATAGTGACATTGAATAAGGGGCATCCCCACCACCGATGTTATCCTCCCTCCACCCCTTTCCCAGCATGCTATCATTCTTAAACAAGTTAAAATCATGTATTCTATTCACTAAAAGGTGGACTGACCTTACAATAATAAAACCAGTATATGTTAAAGTTTCTAGCTGGAAGTGTTTATAATAGAATTTTTTCTCTTGTAAAGGTTGTTTCATACCTTTGATGCTTGAATATCTATTGAAAGAACTAACATTTTAGCAAGTCTTGGGTAATTTAAATATATCAACTTATTTGTCCTCAAAAGTAAATAATGAGGTAAATAAACATTATTATTGCTAAAGGCCAGCGTGGCTTGGATTCCTAAAGTCAGTAATAGTGATCTTTGAATTTCCTTTAACATACCCTCTGATTCTCTATTCCTCATTTAAGAAGTCTGTGTACATTTAGTTAGCTAACCCAGTATATTGTCTTTATCTTAGTTCAATTGATTAGCAACCTTAAGACTCCCTTCCATATAATGTAATATATGCCCTGAGATTGGAATGTGGCCAAAATTTTTTGTTTGGGAAAGATAACTGTTGGTGCTAATGAGCCACTCTTAGCTTGGTGCTCCATAATCACTCTTGGTGATACTTTCAGGAATATTTATTGTCAGGAATCAAACCCAGACCTCCTACATATGAAGTGAGCCCTCAGTTCATTGACCTTTCTCTCTTGGCCTAGATGGGGGCATTTTTGAGCAGCTATGATTTAAGTTTCCCATTTATGGGGAGTTATGATAACCAAATCAAGTGAGATGCAGATAAGGGACATTATTTAAACTAAATTAAAACATTTTTTGTTTGCTTTATTGGCCACACCAGGTGACACTCAGGGGTTACTCCTGGCTATGCACTCAGAAAGTGCTCCTGGCGGGGCCAGAGAGATAGCATGGAGGTAGCCTTGCATGCAGAAGGTTGGTGGTTTGAATCCTAGTTACCCAGAGCCTGCCAAGAGCGATTTCTGAGCATAGAGCTGGGAATAACCCCTGAGTGCTGCCGGTGTGACACCAAAACCAAAAAAAAAAAAAGAAAGGGATCTCTTCTGACTTGGGGGGTCATATGGGAGACATCAGGTAAATGAACCGTGATGTGCCTTAGGTCAGCGGTGTGCAAGGCAAATGCCCTGCTGCATCATCGCTCTGACCCCAAATTAAAACCATTTTTATTGGAAGAAATACAAATTTAATTTGATGCAGCAGTTATATAGAGGAAAAAGATTGAGTGACTCTTTAGTAAAATAATGGCCCTGTGAAGGAAGAGATAAATGGAGCAGATCATAAGTAGAGCAGGTCTGAGGGCACCTGTGCCAGAAAAACAAAGTTTTAGTACTCAATTCGTCAGTATCTCTCTGCCAGTGATCCAAGATTCCCTCTCACCATC
>PVKC010046009.1:0-11320 GCA_004027635.1 Crocidura indochinensis
TGCATTGTGCTGTGAGTTTAAATTGTTCTGTTAAAGAAATCTGAGAGCTCATTCTCCCCACAATCACTTCTCTGTGGAAGTCTTGCTAGCATTTGTGTGATTATGCTTGCATTCTTATGAGCTATAGGAGGCTTTTTCTGGGAAGACTATTCTGTAGTGCGTCTGCTGCTTTCTGGAAGTTCCATTTCAGAAGGCAGCCCTGGTGAGTTTCCATCTCGACATCTGCAAATCACATCCACAGGGAAAATGTGACTCACTTGAGTTACTGTGCTGGGTTTTCATGGATATTGTTCAGAGAGTAGGTGTTGTCTTGGGGCCAGATTGCTTGAAATCATCACGACATCAGCCCTGTTACTGAAAAACTGACTTTGTCCACAGGAAGTGAGGGAGAGTGTGGGTGCCGAGACCCAAGGTACTACTCTAAGAAAGGCCACTTTTCTACACATCTGAAGTATTAAAGATAAAATAGTCAATGCAGGCCACAGAGGACTTGGCATACAATAGAAGGACAATAAAGGATGAGCAATAAGTGATAGCACTTTCATAAATAACCTTACACAAAATAAAACAGTGAGGGTGACTCAACTGCTGGGGAATGACTAGAGACACAAACAAACCATAGTTTAAGCTACATGGATAGTGAGTACCTAAAATTCTCCTTCTCCACCTCTTTTCTTGGCTCCATCTGACAGACATCACTAATTGACTATGGCATTGTCTACAGATGACCTTGGAGGCAACCCCGGAATCTTTCTGCTAAGTCTAAGCAGCTGCTACCAATCAATTCAGGATGCCAATTGTGATCAAATTGTTGAATGTTCCCAAGACTAAAGGTTCCAGTAACCAAATCTGTCCATGCATGGCACTTAGTCAAATGCTTATCTCACATCATTACAGTTTGAATATTCATTCTCCTCATTTTCACTCTCCAGGTCATTCCTAAATTTGTTATTGTAAAATTAATTTGAGTTATTTTCATGGAAAAACATTTAAGTCTTGAGATAGCCCTCCCCAGATTTAAGGGTCAACTTTGTTTTACGCTTTAATACTTTTATTTTTATTATTTTGGGGGTGGGGCTGGGTCACACCTGGCTTCACACAGGGGTTACTCCTGGCTCTGTTCTCAGAAATCACTCCTGGCAGACTCGGGGGACCATATGGCATGCCAAGGATCAAACCTGGGTCTGTCCCAGGTCAGCCATGTGCAAGGCAAAAGCTCTACCGCTATACTATTGCTCCAGCCCCTTCTTTTATTTTCCGTCCCCTTCTTTATGCTTTATTTTTTATGCTTTTTTTTGTCTCTCCCTGCTTCCTAATGATTTCAGCATATTGTTTTCTCACATTTTGTTACTCTACTTCCAATCATAACTAAATATTTCAAAGAGAGAGAGAAATTCTTAAGTGTGTTTTACCTGTGGTGTACTTTTGGGTAGTTAAGATGATGCTCCAAATGATTTTATTACTAATAAATTATCAGTAATTAATTATTTAATTCATAATCATAACTAATTAATAAATGATTAAATCCATGGGAATAGACAGGTTGTTCAAACTGAGGCAGTTTTAATTAATAAATGATTAAATCCATGGGAATAGTTCATATATGTGAACTTTAATAAAAAATATCTGATAGAAAGAAACTCTACAAGAAACTGTCAAAGAATTCAACCAAAGAAAAGGGAAAAATTAAAAGGAAGCTGCTGTAGAGAAAGTAACATCTTATACTAAGAAAGATCATAATCAATGTAGGAAGGAAGCTTATTATTTTTTAAATATGCTATGGTTTCTTTGTGAAGTAGTGCCAAGTATTCTAGATATTGAACAGATACATACTTGAGTTTCAAGGAAAAAATTGAAATGATCACCTGTCTTATATCCAAGATCTTGTAGATATGTTTTATTTGAGAAAGAAAACCTAGGGTACAGAAGCAAAGATTGAAAATGATGAGAAAAGGGTAGAGGTTCAATTAACACTTTTTCAAGCCTGCTCATTTCCAGCAAGACAGAGCATACACTTGTACCTGATTTTACTTACCCGGTCCTTTTTCTCTGTTCCTCTCTTCATCACTCCCTCTCTTCCTTCTGATAGGACCATCACCAATTGTCTCTTTTTCCCCAAGCCTGTGGGGCAGTTCAGGATAAATAGAAATGAGTTTGGATTTGTAATTAACTCTGCTGCCCTAAGGAAAGCTAGTCAACTATCTCAACCTGTACTTTACCAAGATAATAAAACTTCACATTGTCAGTAGTTGTCAAGCTCCTGGTTCCTCAGAATAAAACCTGGTTATATAATCATTCCTAACAGAACTGAATGCATTTGATTGATCAGGCTTTCTGATTCTTTCTCTGAAGTTACACCTGAAGAAAATCTCCACTAATTTTTCCTTATCTTCCCTCTCCTCTGGCTCTGGTCATTATCAATGTTTTCCAGTTGCTTGGCTGTAGATATACAGAGTGGTGCTGATCTACAGACATAAAATTGTTAGCTGTTGATCCATTGATCAAGAATGGCATGGACTGGTCCTCTGTCATAAAATGGTTGGAAGCCTTTGTTATAAAATATCTTGGGGCCCAGGAGATAGCATGGAGGTAAGGCGTTTGCCTTTCATGCAAAAGGTCATCGGTTCAAATCCCGGTGCCCCATATGGTCCCCCGTGCCTGCCAGGAGCAATTTCTGAGCATGGAGCCAGGAGTAACCCCTGTGCACTGCCGGGTGTGACCCAAAAACCAAAAAAAAATATATATCTTGTCCATTTTGTCTCTCTCCCATTAGATTTCTGGGGGTGGAATGAGGTGGCAGAAGCTACATCTTGGGTCTATATCAGAGCTGGGTCCACACAAGGTTCCTTAAATGTTCCTAAAGTAAAAGGAATTGAATAACCAACTTTTTACTAGACCTTTCTCAGTTTTAGCAGGAAAAGTTCCACATACTGAGAAAAACCTCAGATTTTACAGATTGAAACTACAACTCACCTTCCAGAAAGGAGACAAGGCAAGAGAAATGGAGGAGTAAAAAAACTAAATTGTGTCCAGGTGGGCCTGAAGCATAATCTGCTATGCTTCCTCTTGCTGCCCACTGAGGTAAAGGTGGATGAGTGATAGGTGAACTACTGAGGAACTATTGAGAGCATCCTGAGCTCATTCCTATAGAAGCAAAAGGATAATGGGTCAAACAACATATAATTTATCCAGTTGTAATTAATTCCCAAAATAGAATGTTTGTTCATTCAGGGAACATCTGTTGAACACCTACTCTTTGTTAGATTCTGTGCTAGAAATTAAGAGCACCAGAGGAAAGAAAAAGAACAGGTCCTGCCCACCTAGGGACTCAAGAAAGTGGAATAAACTGAGGAAATGTCCTGAATGTTTCCATTTCCTCCTGGTAACAAAGCTCACCACACATGATGGATGCATGAAGACACTGAGACATGCACATTATCCTCCCTGGGAGCAGAAAGGGCAAAGTGTCATAATCTCTATAGTAGGTTTTCCCCACATAGTGCTTTTATGTGTAAAGGCCAGAGTACAAGTAGACTGTGGGTTGATTAGTAATTAAGCATTATGTAGAGATTCTCAGAGGACTGTTAAAAAGCTCACACAACCCTAGCTAAAATTGAACTTGAAGTTATGAGCATGAGGCTGCCAGCACCTGTTGGAGTCCAGGTCCTGGGGTGGGGGGGAAAGGTTTGAGATTTCCACTGAACTCTAAGCACTCTACCTGCCACTCCTTCCATGGTACTCCTTTGTGACTAGTCTAATAGCCCAAGGCAGTTATCTCCTTGCCCACTATGAATTCAACCAAGGTTAATATTGCAGACACAATACAATTCCTCCCCTTTCTTCTTTACTCCTTATTTAGTTTGCATTATTGACCATATTCAGTGGTTCAGGGGCTATTTGTGGCTCTGTGTTCAGGAATGACACCCAGCTCTGTGCTTGAGATCACTGCATATTGTTATATGTGCATATGTTGCTATGGATTTGAACTGGGGTCAGCATCATGCCAAGCAAAAGCCTTACCATCTGTAATGTCTCTTTTGCCTGCTTTCCTCTTGATTTTTCCATTCTCAACTGGAGAGTGTGGCCCATAAAGGATGAAGTTTAAGTCATCTATTAACCTACATATTATATTGAGTAAATGTTGAATAGAACTGCTTCTCTCAGTTGGCCTCAAAGTTATCCTTATATCAACATTCATATGATATTGTGTCTGTCTGACTCTTAATAACTGCTGACCTATTTTCTTCTCTAAACTTCCATCCTATCCACTAGAATAGTGTTTCTCAACTGGGAGTCATTGGGTCCTTGGTGGATCCAGGAGATTACAAGGAGACATAGGTGAAAAATGTGTTGATGGAAGACCATCACATAAAACTATGAATCAACTGGTAGCACAGGGAATCATAGGAAGCAAACAAGAAAGTGGTTGCAATAAAAAAAACATAATGGTTGAGAAATATTGCCTTCAAGTACATTTAGGGAATTAATTGATTTATGAAAGAAAAATATCTGAATTGTTCCAGAATTTAGAACTGTTGTAGGAGAAACTTTATATATATAAAGTCATATATAAGAGGAAAACAGACATGAAATCAATTTCAGAATTAGAATTAAGTAACCAAATCTATAAACAGTTTCTTCTTTCTCTGCTTTTCTTTATGTATAGAATTTTTCCTGTTTTTTTCTCCCTCATTGTTCCCTGCCTTGTTTCAGGTCAGGAATTGGGTGTATCACTATATAAATGAAATTGGGTTCTGCCTTCAGAGAGTTCAGAATTGGAATTTATTCCAATCACACGACAATGTTATAAAATTCATCCTTTTAATAAGCAGAATTCTAGATAAAGTTGTCTCTCAAACACTTGTTTATTATATTCCATGCTTTAAAAGTATTTTAGTGTGCTTTGCAGGGAAAAGGCAGTTTCTCTTCATTATCAGAAAGGTGTATGTTGGGGTTTTTTTTGGGGGGAAGGGGGTTGCTTTGTGTCACATTCTACAGTGATTAGATAATTTGTTTCTGTGCTCAGGAATGACCTTTGAAGTTGCTTGGGAGACTGTATCTGGTACCAGGAATAGACATGTAAGGTAAATGCTTAACCTGTACTGTCTCTCTGGTCCAGAAAGTAAAAGATTTTTTTTTATTTAATGTGTTTTAAAGGTACTTTAGGATACTTGGTGCTATTGCCATTATTTTCTATGGGAATAAAATGTTGAACATTCCCAAGCAATTCCCACACTGCCTTTGTGTGCCCAAAAAACCTACCAATCATACCCAATAAGAACTTTCCATTTTTGGATGAGGCTTAGGGGTGTTATTTGCAAGTGGGGCCCCCTTTGGGGAGACAAAAAACAAGTGACAATCAGGAAGACTTCATATAGGAGGTGATATTTAAATTGAGGTTTGAGTAATTGAGTTTCACTTTGCAGTAAAATAAAAATCTCCAAATCCACAATTTAAGTATAAAAGCACAAAGAACCAAACTTGGCCTCCAGAACACACAGAGGAAGATAGAATATATGTTTCACTCAAGCTAGGGCTCTTCAATATAGCTAGAGTCCCTGACCTCTCTCCACCTTGAGGTGGGTGTTGTCTTTCAGACACTGCCCTTTGAAATGCTGTAGAACCCATGTTCCCCTTTTGCAATGGAGTCGAGTGTGCTAACATTTTATGGAAAGCATTTCTTTCTAAATTAAAGATTAAGACAGAATGATGCTGGTCCTGTTCACAGTTAACTAGAAACTCCCCCTAACTCAAAAGCCTCATTCTCCAGCTGGCTGGCTCATTGAGGTTTTGCTGCATCTGTCTTTTTGTTTTGTTTGCTTGCTTCTGTTTGTGCTGTGGCCTCTCCTTCCACTCTGGGTTTCTGGGCTCCTCGTCTCTGTCTCTGCAGCAACATTTTCTTCTCTTCTTCTCTCCTCTCCGCCCTCTCAGTTGTCAGCGCTTGAGTCAGCAGAGCTGTGTGGGATTGAGTAGGGAGTGAATTGGGGAGCTGGGACTCTGACAGAGATTATTCATCATCGCTGCATTTACTGCTGGACAGAGGACACCTAGTTCTTCCTCCTCCTGACCACTCTCATGGAAGCTGTTTTTGTGGGTGAGGCTGTCACCCCAGACTCCAGAAGGAGGGTAATACTAATGCCTGGAAGAGAAGGTGGGGGTCAGAGAGATTTATGTTTCTGAGGGAAGAGATTGGAACTTTGACAAAATGCAGCTGGCTGAGGGAGTGAGCTGGAAGATTCAGCCCTGGGGTGAGGAAGAGGAGGAGGAGGGGCCTTTAAATAGCAGGTGGCTGCACTGTTTCTATAAATGAAAATGGTACGTTTTCACTGAACACTGATTACGAAAATGGTCTTTTATTAGACAGCTGCACCAGCCCATAGGCCAGCCCTAGGAAGCTCTCACTGGGAAACTTTCTCTGCAGTTCATACACATGGTTGACTGCACCTCACCCTGCAGAGTGCCACAGTTTGTTTTCTCTTCCTGCCCAAGAACTCCAAAAGGTCCAGGAATGAGAGACCCATGTGGTAGAAAGACAATATCAGTCCAGGGCTCTACTTCAAACACTTCCATTTAATCATTCTGACCATTTGTGTATTTATCTGTACTTATCATTCATCCTCCTGAGGAGGTTTGAGACACATATGTGTGATGAAAGTGGGAGAAGTGGAAGGAGAGGAGGGTACTGAGATAAGGCAGGCCTTGTGAAGGCAGGGCAAGTCCTCTCTCTCAAGCAGAAGAGGATATAGTTCTCTTATTTCAGTAACTGAAAAATCCCCTCGAGGAGAGCAGCACAGTGAGCAGGAGACTGAGCAGGTCACCTCTGAGTGAATCATCTGACTTCCAATCTTACAGCTTTCTGGGAGCTGAAGCCAGAGTTCTGAGGAAGATTAGAATCCTTTTCTCAAGCTCCTTCCCACCATGCCTCTTTGGACCTTATTTCCTTCTTGTGGTTCCGTTTTCTACAGGTTGGTCCCAAGTTTCCTGCCATTGACATTCATCCATTGACATGATTTTTCACATGTATCCACTTTGGAATATTCACAGGGGGTCACATAGCTTACAGTTGAAAAACATCAGGTGACCATTGTTCACTCCCTTTCTACTTCCCTGGAAAACATTCCTCATAGATCAAGTGCCCAGGGGATTCATTCTTTTTCAGCAAAGTAGATAAAGAATAACAGTTCACATTTGCTGAACCCCAATATCCATCATAATGCATAGTGTGGAATCTTTCAGATCCACTATATCACTTAAGTCTTTCAACTCTGTATAGTAGGTTCTATTTTCAGATCAAGCTATCAAGAAGAGAGTCAAGAGCTTGCTAGCTGAAATATGGCTTATAAGTGGCAGAGTCAGGATTCAAACACAGATTGGTTAGAAGCTGAATGTTCTTAGCTAACATTCTGTTAGTTGTACTGCTTTGTACTGCTTTGCACTGCTTTGGGTAGGAAGTCAGAGCATGTAGCTGCTCTAGCACATTGGCCTTTTTGAGTTGAAGGAATTTGAAAAATAAGAAAAACACTCAGACTCTCTTTTTTCTTAAAAGTAGGAGATGAAACACCCATATGAAAGATGACCCTGCTCTATTAGAGGGAAAGCAACTCTCTTATGAAGAAAGAATGTGGGATGAAGAGAAATCTATTCAACCCAACTTTTTAAAAAACAATTCTTACTTTCCTTTCACCTCTACCACAATTAAGTCTCTTTTCTACAAATGTCTCTCTTTATCCAACCTCATGTGAAAGAGGATCAGTTTCTCCATGGGGGTGGGGAGGGTTCATTCTTTATAAAGGCTCTCATGTCAGATAGTGCTCTCATGTTAGAGATGCTCAACAGTGGAACATTTGCCATGTATGTGTGTGTGTGTGTGTGTGTGTGTGAAGCTCTGGCCTCAGGCACTATCCAAACAAGAACTTTAATGTATTTATATTTTTATATATTTATCCCCTATTGATGTCTTATGTGAATTTAATTCTAGGACTCAGTCAAAAAAAACCCTAACAGGAAAAGCTAAAAGTTGACTCCTCTACCCATTTCCATCTCTGCTCACCCTGGGTTCCACCCTCCTCTTAGCCACTCATCTATCTTCCTGTCTACTAATTTGTGGCCTTGCCACTTCTTGTTGCAAATGGCAACTGTCTTTGATCAGATTTGAACTATGGAGATCATGTGGCTAAGATAGACTGAGAACACTGCTACTTTGAATACTGCCAATAGCAGTATTTGAGTTCCATTTGTTACATCACTAAGAGAAAAACTTAAAGGTTAGACACATTTTTCAAGGAGGAGCCTACATCAGAATTTCTTAATCTTTATTGGACCCCTCTTAAACCTTGTTTTCTCCCTATGTACCTACAACCCTGATCTACTGGTTGGTCTCCAGTGTTGCCCTGTGACCTCCCATTTCACCTATCATCCCCTTGGGCTATCCTGGAGTCCTACAAAGATGGGTTGGGGGTGTTCATAGGGCCTGGCTAAGAAATGCTGTTCTAAATTAAGGCTTCCTTCAAACAAAATGTGTGAAGCCATTTCATGCAAGTTAAGAAATGGATTTCTCAATAAGGAAAGATAACTTTGATGCAGTTCTGGAAAAGAACACTGGCACTTGAATACTCATGCAGATAAATTAACTTGGGGTCTTTGCTGAATTGCCCAGTAGGGAGAATGCAGCTTCTAAAATCTTTTCTTCACCACAAAGAGAGAGTAGGCAGACAGACATATTCCTACTCCAGGACTGGGACCTGAAGGCAGGCACATTCCTTCCCAGATGGGTGTTGGAAGGCAAGAACTGGATGCTTCCCAAGCCCTTTCCTGATTGCTGGCTTTGGCTTGGGTTGGAGGGTGGGTCCCCTGCTCTGAGAAATGTGTTTGCCCTTTGATTTCACAACATCTTCCAGTGATTGATGAACCAGTCCCAGGAAAGAAGAAATAAGTCACTAGTGCCTGAAATACTGCTGCCTCTGGAAGAAAATATTTCACTTCTTCAGGAAGCCTGAAGCTACTTGGACATTAATTAGAACAGGACTGAAGGGATCAGATTCAGCAGCATTAGTAGACTCCAAGCAGGCCAATAAAGGAGTTATGGTCCTGTGTTAAAAGATGAGAATTGGACTCATGTCAACCAAGACCTTTGTTTTCTTCTCTGGTTACGTGTCCTCAGAACTTAGTCCAGCTCTCCCCAGAGGCCATAACTGTTTCTCCCACTAGTGTTAGGAAATTGAGCCTAGGCCTTTCTAATGCAGGTAGAATGTCGAGAACTCTGCAAGCATGCTGCTAGTTCTGAGCAAAGCTGGTTCAGTGAGTCTCTTGGGGAAGCCACCCATTTTGTTAGACTGATTAAACTTTGTGTTCTTACAGTGTGGCCTTGTAACCACGAAGTTACTTCTCTGGGTCTGTGGTTCTGCACGAGTGGTCAGGATGAAATGAAATATGGTTTCTATCATTTACTAGCAGTAGGATTCACTTTTCACGTCGGTATGGAAAATTGACCAATTATGCACAAGCAAAACATGAATGCCACTGGAATTTGGTTTAGCACTATACACCATAGTAGTAAGGAAGCTCTGGGAGAGCCAGAACTGATCCTTGTGCTGATCTCCTGGACTTAGATCCTGGCCTCTCTCAACCCTTTGCCCTTGTCTCTCCTTTCTGCCTCAGCTGACTTTCCAGCCCTCTCATGTGCCTGCTCAGTTCTCTGCCTGACCTCCTCCTGGCTTGCCTTGTTCTGTTATTGTCAGCATCCTGGTGGGACAATTTCACGGGTGGAATCAGAGTGTGTTAGAGTAAGAAATCTAAAGAGATGCTATTTTCTGCCTAATCTGTTTTCTCCCCATGGGTCAATTTGGCTGCACTTTTATTTTGAAATTTAAAAAAATCTAGAAACAAATGAGCAAACACCTTTTTTTTTTAAGAACCATCTGCAGAAAATCCCACAAAGCAGCTCCAAGGTCAAAGCTATCTGCTCTGCCATATATACACAACAGCCAGGAAGCAGGCAGGGTGGGAAATCACTAGAATCCGGGGGTAAAGGCAAGTATTTTTGTTTCCAATAAATGGAAAAGTAAGAGTTTTCTTTGCAATCCTGATCTTTATACTAAGAAAATTTGTGTATTTAACAGAATCCACAGTGGTCATGTTGAGTTGGTAGGACTGGATCAGAAAAAAATCCACAGCAGCCTGGAAACTCATGTTTGGCTCTTTGCTTCTCTTTGATCCCAGAAGTTAATTTTTCAAAAATGCCATCTGTTCTTTCTGTAACATATATATTGAAGAAAAAGAATTTTAATTCTTGAAAATGTGTATTTTCTCTCTTTCCTTCCCCCAGCCTGTTTCCCTCTGCCTCAGCAAAGCTAAGGGAGGAAGTCAGAAGTGACTATCTGTTAATACTGTGTGACTAAGATCTACCAGGAAAGGAGTGCTAGGAGGCCCTCCTGTTTATGAATAATATGAGTACATGGTAGTATGGGCAAGAGACACTGGGATTTATTTTATTTAGGTTGCTCACAGATCTTTCTGGAATGATATAAATATTCTATAACTGCACTGCTCACATGTGACTACCAAACACTTAAAATTAGAACTCAGTTGACTAGCATAACTCAAAAATTTCAGCTCAGAAATTTAACTCAATTTTGTGTCCTTTAATTAACCTAAATTTAAATATTTGGATGCATGAAATAATTCAGGAAATTAGGGGTGTGTGTGTGTGTGTGTGTGTGTGTGTGTGTGTGTGTGTGTGTGTGTGTGTAGAGTAAATAGAAAGAGGAAGAGAGAAAGATTTTAGGAGATACTAAATGCACTAAATACATCTGCAGCTTTGACTCTCATATCTTTGTCCTCTTGGTCTATGCTCATCCAACATATAATAAACATTGTCTGAATATCTCATGAACCAGCTTCCTCCAACATATGGCCACCTACTTTGCTTTTTAAATAATCATAGCTTCTAGCTTCTGTTGTTATGTGGGTTAGATTGATTGAACTATACTTTCCTTTGTAACATAAAAAATGAGATTCATCTAGGATGCTAACTTTCATTCAAGACACTAAGCACTTTCTGAAGGGTTATGAGACCGTATTTTAACCTAGGTAGAAAGAGCCACAAGTCATTAGATATATGTGCTATTGCTGTTAGTCCTGTGGAAACAGTGGAACTGGCTCATAGTTAATCTTGTAAATTTGTGCCACAAACTAGAGAACTAGTCCTCTGTGTTCAACTCATATTCTATATAGCACTGTTGGAACAATTTTTAGTTTTGCTTTAGAGAATATTTGTTTACTTATTCTTTCCTCCCTAATATTTGCCTAACTCTCCAATTGA
>PVKC010046010.1:0-11317 GCA_004027635.1 Crocidura indochinensis
CACAAAAAAAAAAAAAAAAAGAGATAGAACATAAACAGGGGATTTGCCTTGGATGTAGCTGGAAAATGATAATCCCTATATGGTTATAAACCCTATAGGTTATAAACCTATATGTTGCCCTAAACTCTACAAGGATTGATCCCTGAGTGAAAATTCAGAATTAAGCCCTATGATGGTGGTGCAAACAAAGAAAACAAAAGCCTACTTTGGTATTGAGCTTTTGTTGTCATATTTCTGGAAATATCAAAACTTCACAAGCATTCTAAGGAAATGAAAGATAGTTACATAGATGGATGATAGATAGATGGATGGATAGGTAAATAGATAGATGATAGATGGATGGAAGAATGGATAGGTAGGTAGATAGATAGATAGATAGATAGATAGATAGATAGATAGATAGATAGATAGATAGATAGATAGATAGATAGATAGATGAGAGATAAATAGAAAGATAGGTTTAAATAATTTTTATGCCTAAATCTCAATGCAGTAGTAGAATTAGGTGTTTAAAGGAGGTAAAATGACATGCATGTTACCCTATCAATAATAGTATTTAACATCAGTGGCTAAAGGAGTAAAAAATAAAGAAAAAGTGTGGCTACCACAGAGGCAGGCCTGGTAACAGGATGTAAACTGGGGACATTGGTGGTAGAAATTGGACACTGGTAAAAAGGATTGGTATTGGGATATTGTATACATGAAACTTAATCATGAATACATTCATAACTGTAATTCATGGTGACTCAATACCAATTTCAAAAAACTGTCTGGAGGTAAGAGTTATATGACAGAGCTTAGAGCATTTAATGCCTTATACATGGTCAATCCAGATTTGATACTCACCATCCCTTATGGTCCCACAAGCTGACCAAGAGTGTTTACTGAGCTCAGAGTCAGGAGATTTGCCAGACTAACATTGGGTGTGGCCCAAAAGCAAAAAAAAAAAAAAAACAGCAACAAAAAGTTATAGGGGACCATAAAGATAACATAGCAAGCAAGGGACCAAAGTTAATCTCTAGCAGCACAGCTAGAAACCAAGATTTAATTCCCAATACCTCTTATGGACCCATGAGCTCCCAGGGTGATTTCTGACAACAGAGCCATGAATAAGCCCTAAACACCATTGTATATAACACAAATATGAAAAAAAATTATCTGACGCTCTAGATGTGAGTTTGTGAATGCTTAAAGAAATATCCTTAACTTCTATCTCATTTCTTATTCAAAATTCTTGCAACTCTGTCACTGAATATCTTGAATTTGTTTTGTATGTCATCAAGTGTATGAGATGAAGATTTTTTATTCTTTATTAACTATACAATCAAAGTCTCAGACCCGGCATGATTCCCTAAAATTTGTGGCTTTCAGACTAGCGGTGCCCTAGTTCAAGAAGAAAATTGCTGTCAGGCAGTATTTATTCAAAGCCTTTTGTTTTCATTTTATCTTTTATTTAAAGCTGCTGTGTCATCTAGGTTCTGTTCAAGAGAACTCCAATTATTTGATAGACAGAAGCCAGTGACGTTTTTCTCGTTTTCTCATCTGATAGTTACAAGTGAAAAATATTTTCACTTGAAAATTAGGCACCTACCTCTAGTGGGTAAATTTAAGACAATTGCAAAGATTTCACTGAGAAGCAAAAATTTAATAAGGAGTTTCTCTGAAATGAAGGGTTCTGCAGAATGACCTGAAAAGGTGCCCATAGCCATGGCTTAAATCACCTATGTTAACAATCTCTTTCTTGGTCCCTGGTGACTGATAGGATAATAGCAGCCAGTTCTTCCTAGAGTTTAAACAAAGATTTTATATTAACTAGAGTGAGAAAGCACTATATAAACCTTAAAATGTAAGAATATATATTAAAAAATCTGTCCTTGATAATTGTATATTAATCTGGAGTCTAAATGAATAAATGATAATCATTGATATGAAGCATAAAACTCAAAGATAAGATGTTTCAGAGGAAACACAATGGCCCAGACTCAGTAGTGAACCATTGTTATTTTAGCCACTCAATAATTATCTTTTCTCACTTTAACGGAAACATTTCAAAAATTAATTATACCTATTCATAGCCTCAATGAGTCGCTGACTCCTGAACTGTAGGGCTGATGAATAAGAAAGCTTGAAATCTGACCATCATCTGAAAACTAAATCTCAGGGGATCAGGGCAAGAAAGGATTTAGTGACATTGTTAGAGTAACCTCTCTGACATCACCCTTTCTTCTGAAGATGTTGATTACATAAACCAACTCTTAATTAATGGAGACTTTGTTATCAATTGAATCCATATTCTATCAGTCATTCATTTGGTATTTCCTACCTCGTTTGGAGTCACAGAGGATCATATCTATGTGCACAAATTCAGTAACACATTATGCTAAAAATTTCTCTGATGGAACAATAGAATGCTGTAAGCATAATGTCAAAGTCCTTTGATCTCTCTGCAACTGGAGTCTCAATATTTGACAGCTTGAGGGCATGCGTCTGCTTTCTGCTGGCTAATTGACAAGATTTTTGAGTCCTGCCCCTTACTCTTCTCTAATCAAATCTATGGAGGTCACATTTAATTCTTTTGAGTACTGTTTTGACTTCTTCTGAGACGGAAAGATATGTGTGTGTGGGGATTCAGGGGAGATATTGTGTGCATGTGGGAGTGTGTGGGGGCATGCTCAGGTGGACACCTGCATATGTGTGTTTAGCAATGACCTATTTAATGAAAGAAAGAGGTACATGATACAGTTTTCATGAATAAAAAAATAATTCAGAAAACCTATTCTCTCCCCAAATAAAGGAACAGCATGAATTTTAGAAAGTTTAAGTAAGTACAACTGATTCTCACAGTTCCCAAACCTGCAACTGAGCTTCTTCATTTGGATGAATAGAGGATATGGACCCCTGACTGGCTCTTTGTTCCTGTGTCTTTCACATTTCTCAGACTCTGCGTCTTGGAGCCATTACCATGTCATAGACAGTAGGCTGCCACACTGTCTGTATGAACTCCCTTGATTTGCCTCTTGCTCAAACTGAAACAAAGCCTAGACTGGGTTGCAACCTTTGACCTTTAGTTCCTTTCACTTAGCTTTCACTTCTTCACTTGTCTTCTTCCTACCTTCTCCTTAAAGCCTCCTGGCATCTCTCACCAACAATACCAAAAACACAGACTTAAGGATATCATTGATGATATTTTAGGAGGGAGGAAAAATCTGCAAAGACATTTCCTCTCTTTTAAGTTTTCCCATCCCCCAAGAGAAGACACCTGTGGAATTTTTTAAAAGGTAAATAAGCTTTAAATCCTGAGAGTTCAATGCCTCTCTGGTTAGTCATAGAAGCATGTTCTCTGGAACAGATTCTCAATGCCTGCTTCAGGGAAAGTTCAGCTATCTCCTCAGGCAAGTCCTAAGTAATTCCCTGCTGTAAGAGCAATAAGTCCTTTTTCTTCTCCTCCCTCAATGGAGACTACCTTCCTAGAAGTAATAACCTTTGACCCTGACTGAATCAAAACATGATTCCCTTCTGAGAGGGTCCTTGGAAGTCTCCTTGCTACAGGGAATGCCTAATAGCCCTGTTCAGTGTGATCGACAGCTATTTTTTGCCATCATACTTAATACCATTTGTCTAAAAAAGGTGCCATTTTTTCCTGATGAAGAAAATTGTCATATACTATGTTGCCAGATTATAACAAGTCTAATAGGGGAAGAAAATGAAGATTATTAAAAAGAAGCTCTAATATCCATCCTCCCCAGAATGTAATTGTAGTTTTTCTCACCCCCTCCAAACACTGTCACATATCCATTATACTGTCATGGATCAGTGTACAATTGACAGAGAATAAGATTGAGACAGTCCATCAATCTAATGTCACACCATGTAATAAAAGTCTACAGAAACCCGGTAAATGCTAGTTACACCACCAGATATAGCTCCTAAGTGCCGTTTGGTGTGAAATGTCCTAAATGACTATAAATAGGTAATACATCCTGAGGAAAAAAAAATGTACTCTTAGTGATATTGAAAAAGAAAATGGCAAAAATTACAGATTATTACCAATGGAAATAAGGCCAGAGGGCACTAGCATGAGGAGATGGGTCCTGGGAGATAAATGAAAGGAGATAACCTGATGTCAAGCAATCTTTCTGATTCACTATTTATAATGGTCTATATGCTTAAGGCCTTTTTGAGTACATACATAAAAAAGACTTGCAATCTCCACTGAAATGGAAAGGATATAATCTTATCCAGTTTAATCTTAGTCCAAAGAAGTTTCTGATCTTTGATAACATGCTATTCATAATTATACTATTTATTTACTAATTGCTAAAGTTAAAATTAAAGAGACAGGTGATTAGTTCTGCATTTAACCATTGCTTTGTGACCTCTTTATACATGGCTTCATAATTATTTTAGAGATGTTTTAATTTAGTTTCAATTTTAGGCCATCCTTTATATTGAGCACTTTGACAATCTCCCAATAAATTATCATCCTATGAAAACATATTTTTTAACATTTTTGTGAACTCAGAAAGGTTCAGTTAACAGATGTGAACCTCTTTTTTGAAAGCCCAGGTGATGGTTTATGAGATTATTGATGGCATGATGGCAGCAAAGAGCTTCAAAGTCCAAAGTTTGGAACCAGATTTCAAGTCTTTATATGAGAACAAAAGAATATAATCAGCACTTTCAGTACAGGTGTATAGATTTAGACATTCAGAATAAAAATAACTTTAAGGAAATAATTATTTATCTAGTCGACTAATTTTATAAGAGACATGCTACTTTAAAGTTAGAGAATATATCAGATCTTTCTCCTGAAGGAAAAACAATGCAGTTTTTATAAATATAAATATATAAGTTTATTAGGTGCATATATGGTATGTACATAATGATATCTATATATCAATTAGTATTATTTTCAAAGCAGTTGGTTCATATCATCAAAGTTATTATGTACAAAATTTGGAAGATTGGCCAGTAGACTTCAAAGTGAGACAAGGTTAATGCTGCAAACTTGAAGTGGAAATCCGAACTGTGCTATTAAGGCTTTAATCCTGATTAAAAAAGGCTCACTTACTTTGTTGAGTGTAATCACCTTTACTACACATCAACTGACTTCTGTTTTTTTTTTTTGGTTTTTGGGTCACACCCGGCAGTGCTCAGGGGTTACTCCTGGCTCCATGCTCAGAAATTGCTCCTGGCAGGCACAGGGGACCATATGGGGCACCGGGATTCGAACCGATGACCTTTTGCATGAAAGGCAAACGTCTTACCTCCATGCTATCTCCCGTGCCCCCATGACTTCTGGTTTTAATCAAAACTACAATTCATCTTTACAACAAACCCAAAATTATTTTATTAAATATCTAGGTATACAGTGACACACAAGAGGCCTAAGCAATAGCATAGCTAAGTAGAGCATTTGCCTTACATACAGCTAACCTAATTCAATTCCTGACATCCCGTATAGTCTCCCCAAGCTTGCCAGGAGTGATCTCTGAGTGCAGAGCCAGGAATAACTTCTGAGCTAAGCAAAGTGTGTCCCCAAAACAAAAACAAGTTGATGCATAATATTAACCATTACAGATAACAAAAATATACTATTGTAAGTTGTTGTATTGCTGTATCTATATTACCTTCCCTACCTGAGAACACTTATAATTTCTGCTTTCCATCATATCTGGGAGAAGTTTTCAATGGCTAATTTACTTGATTGGAGTTTATTTCAAAGTTTCAATTAACCAAAAAAAGACTGTAAACTCTCAACTGATTATTTCTCCATAATTTGTTTTATCATAAAACACAAATGGGGGGCCGGGCGGTGGCGCTGGAGGCAAGGTGCCTGCGCTAACCTAGGACGGACCACAGTTCGATCCTCCAGTTCCCCATATGGTCGCCCGTGCCTGCCAGGAGCGACTTCTGAGCGAATAGCCAGGAGTAACCCCTGAGCGTCACCGGGTGTGGCCCCAAAACCAATAAAAAACAAAACCAAAAAAAAAAAAAAAACACAAATGGAATTAATTTTATTGTGTTAAAAATAAATACTTCCGTGTAAAAATTAATCTCTTTTTACACATTGCCTTTATTTATAAATTTTAAAAATAATATCTTTATTTAAGCATTATGTGTTTGTAGTTGGGTTTCCATCATAAAAAGAACACTCCCTTCACCAAAATATAAGAATCTCTTATTCTTGTTCATTTTGGTATTTAGATACATATAGAAATTAATAAATTAAATATTTATTTATTAAATAAAATGTGCTTTCTTTTTAGTTTCTATAATAAAATAAAATGTATAAAATGCATTTTCATTTAATTTCACAAACATTTCCCAAATATATACATTTAAACAGCTTAATTATGGGACTGGAGCAGTGGCACAGTGGTAGGGTGTTTGCCTTGTGTCCCATATTGTTCCCCGAGCCAGGAGCGATTTCTGCGCACAAAGCCAGGAGTAACCCCCGAGTTTCATTTGGTGGGGCCCAAAAACCAAAAAAAAAAAAAAAAAAAAGAATAAAAAGAAAAAGAGAAATAAGGCATTTGCCTTGCATGCAGAAGGACATGGTTCGAATCCTGGCATCCCAGATGATCTCCTGAGCATGCCAGGAGCAATTTCTGAACATAGAGCCAGGAATAACACCTGAGTCCTGCTGGGTGTAACACCAAAACAAAAACAAACAAAAAATCAGTAAACTGGGCCTTGAGTAACAACTTCATTTCTTTGATTCTTTCAACCTTATAGAACATACCAATGTATTAGAATAGTCGGTTAACAAAAGCTTACTAAACCTTCTGCTATTATATTAATGATTTTTTGGGTATATAATTTTCACAAATGTGAATGCTACTATACTTTTTTTTTTTTTTTACAATTTCCTTCTTTTTTCTAATATCTTTCATTTTCTTTTTTCTTCATATAATTTCCTTTAAAGTAACTTTTCTCTTATTTACCTGGGAACAAATATATTATGGTCAACAATGTAAATATATGATACATTTTCTAAAGAGTAAAAAAAGATAATAATATTGTGATAATTCATCAACTGACATGATGTAATAATAAGAGCGGTTATTTTTGCTTTAGCTTCTAAAGTGTGTTGCAAATTAATAATAAAGAAAACAGCAAAGTGGCAAGCAAATTTAATTGACAGCTGATTTTATATGCATACATATAATCTACATAGAAAATAAGTAAAAGCTCAAAGATGGGTTTAGATAGAGAAGCTTATGTGCCATTTTAACCATCAGCACTGAACTGCAGAAAAGTAATTAGATAAAAGAGGAGAGCGGTAGGAAGTTTTAGAGGTTGAAAGTTGTGAGAAGACGAGTGTGGGTAAACTCTTTAAAAAAGAGGTTATTTCAGTAAGTTTGGTGAAGACTGATCTTTGGTGTTGATTTTCTAATTTCTTCAAGGCTAAAAAAACTCCCCCAGAGATGAGGTTTAAATAATTCTTCATTTATCAGATGTTTCTGCTTCTGTCAGATAAAAAAGCAATAGGAGGCTTCCTTCTGCATCTGCTAATTCTCAACAACTTTCATTAGTATATTGTTTATAACAAAGTAATATATTTTGAGGCAGAAGCTGTATTATAATATTCATTTTTAGTCTTTATAACTGCTATTTTGGAAAATTTGAATTATTAGAACTTTGATATGGCTTCGATTTTTATTTATTGACAATGTCTTAGAATTAGTTTTAAATAGCTATTAGGCAATATGCAACCTTTTTTTTTAAATAACATACCTGTAAATATATTTTATTTAGCTTTAATTTCTATGTCCATAAATGTAGAAATCCTACCCTAGAATGTAACAATAACAAATATACATACAAAAAGATAGAAACAAGAAACAAAACGACAGAAAAAATATTAACTGTGTGCAATTTTTCTAAATTCTCTAAATTTGACTTGGTAGTAATGCTTTCTATTGACAGAACCCTACTTCAAAATTACAAAAAGTATTTTCTTTATACTTTTATAAATTTTTATAGATTGCCACATAAAAACTTGGATATAGGCAGGAATATTTTAAAGGTTAATGGTAATTTATAGACTTTAAATAACAAGTAATGACAAAATTTCATATCTGATACCACATATGGTACTCCAGTTCAGTCAAAAGTTATTTAGAACTAAGTTCTAAGAGCAAATTCTGAGTATGGCCGGGTATAGCCCCCAAAACAAACAAGGTCACAAACAGATAAGCCAAAAGAATCACTGGACAGAATTCTGGACCTCTAAGCACCACTTGAAAGGTCAAAATATTAAATAAAAATATGTTAACTTCATTACAACTATATTACCTAAATTATAAGATTACTTTAAGACTTTATAATTGAAGAACATGATTTTTGGAGATATAATTCAATTCTAACCAGAGTATTTCCAAAGTCATCAAAATTATTTATTCTAGATTATAAATTCTAGGTGTTATAACTGGAATGCCAATGACTATTTTCCTCTAAATTGAATGATGAGTTATTTTATTATATGTGAAATATATTGGATGCATGGATATATTTATATTATATCCATTTATTTAAAATATTCATAATAAAGTACATTTTAGCTAAATGTTTTCATACTTGGAACATCTAATCTTTAGCACATTTGTAAGTGTGCGAGAGTGTGAGAGAATGAAAAAGAGAGAAATAAAGACAGACACAGGAAAAAAGAAAGCGGAAAAGAAGTGTGAGAAGAGGTACTTACAGAGTTTGCATTCTTATCCTGTGTTCTCCTTAGATTGCTGAGTGATTTCCCACTTGCCAAAGCTCTTCACATTCTATGAATCTAAACTACACACATTGTGAAATCCCTTTTATTCCTATTGCTTACAGAGTAATTGCCTGCCAGTATTCTTTTTTATTGTAATTTGCTTTTAACTATATAGGAAGCCTTTTTTAATTTTCTTGAATGCAGTATCATTCAGTACTGAAGGTATTCTTTCAATATGCTACATAATTTTACTCAATGCAAAAAAGAAATGTATCATGTCAGCAAGAAATTGTCATTGTGAACCTTAATTTAAATGTCCATTGTTTGGATTATCCAGGTTTTAAAAGCTATATTTGAAATTTTCAGGTAGCACAATCAACTTAGATACAGTTGTGTTAGTAGGATTAGGAATATAATAACTCAACCTATAGTCAGGGTATTTATAAAGAGTATAAATGAAGAGATGGACTACAAAGACAGTAAAACCAAGAATCAAGTAATTGATGAGGTTCAATCTAATCACACCCAAACTTTAAGCCTTTAGATTTGTGTTTATTTAATCACTGATTTACTTATCCATAATTAGACTCCATATTAGATACCATGAATATGGCTATTATTAAGAGACATAGTATTATAGAAAATTGTCCTCTTAATGATAATCCCAAAATTATATATGAATTGTATAAGAATTATATATCATATACAATATATAGGAATTATATAGGTTGGTCTACATTTAAAATAACAAACATGTGCCCAATAAGAATGGAATAGGAAATTCCTATGACCTTGATGCCATTTTTTAAAGACACCCTAGGGCCACAGCCATGTAAATATCTTATCTTTTAATATATCTATTAACTTTTCTTAATGTACCTGTTAACCTGTTAATGGAAACAGTGACTCCTTTTTCTGAAACTAGAAGATAGAGTGAGAAAGCATATTTTTTTTTCAAGAAATAGATTATATTCTTGGAGAAATTAATTTGCAAAATGAACATGCCACTATTCAGTCTCTTTCATTCTTTGTGGTTGACCCAGGTCAATAGATGTCAAAGGTTTTATTGTGGTAAGTTACAACAGAGTATATTAAACAAAAATAAATTTTACTACAGAATGGTAAAATTACAAGAAAACAAAGTATGTATTTTCACCTCAGTTTAAGCTACTCTAATGATCCTGAATAGAAAAATGATGTATTATGCTTGGTTTGCAAATGTTGGTACTAAATGCAGCTTTCTTCTCTTGGTGGTTGCTTTAGTTACCTTTTCTTCCCATCACAGGGAAGACTTTGTTGTGGAATGTATCAATATTTTATTTCAGAGGCAAAATTGTGTAGCAGTAATTATTTCAGAATCCATACACAGAATCTTATCATCTATTTGGCCTTATGAACTGAAGAAAGACTGGAAATATAGTCTTTAGCGGGATCATCAAGATTTATTAAAAATGCAAGGATTCTACTAGTACTATTATTTAATAATGAATATTAGTGAAAAATGATAGTGTACTTTAAAGATTAGTGGAATCATATTAATAAAGATTGCAGAAAAGATGTGATGTCCCTCAGATATAGAAAACATCCCATTTAGTACTCTGAAGTACTAACAAACACTAGAATGACAATATTGTTCTGGTTTTCTGATTACTAGCCCCTAGTAGAATATGAGATTTTTTTAGACAACTAAAATAATTAAAACAAATAAAATGATGAACAATTGAAATTATAAAAGTAAATTAATTGGCATATTATTCTAAAGGAATTTTGCCAAAAATCAACCTAGAAATGCAAATAAAAGTCAAATTTAAAACATGTTTTTTATCATCATCCAGCAACTACATAGAGGAATTTTGTGATTTTTCATCAGTGAAAGCAATAATGTATTAAATTTAAACGGTTTGTTATTTTGAATAAGAGATTAAAACAAATGGGAAACATCAAAATTTAGATCAGTGACTTTGAAATAATTCAATTAGTGTGATTGTGTCTAAGTGCTGGCACTTAGGAATATGGCTAAGTGAACTTAGGCAATGTTCATAGTAGTTACCTACTATGAACAATATGAGCAATAACTTACACAATATACACAGGTATATGGACATTGTCAATGACTGAAAACTAAACAGTCACTAAAGATATAAATGGAATCTCCAGATACAATTATTCAAAAATATGTGATGGCAGAAATAAAAAATATATAGGACAATAGCAAGAGAGTATAATTATGATATATTTCACATTCTTTGTAGATTTAATTTGAGAACATTTTATGAGATAAGGAATAAGAAAAAATGAGATTTCACTCAACAATATGTAACTTTATGATAAAATTTTGTGCACATTATGTTCTTTGTGTTATTTTTTATCCCCATGTCCTACCTTCCCATTTTACATTAAAATATAAATTAAATTGTCCTTGAATATGCATGGTAGTTCATGTCTTCCTTGGATTACTCCTGTTTGTTATAATAATAGCACTACATAATTTAATTTATTTTTCAGATACTGCCAAAATTTATTATATATTTTGATCTTCATGGGAATTCAATAATTCGATTAAGAGAAACTTGAACTTACAGTTCAGAAGTTGCTAAATGTCAG
>PVKC010046011.1:0-11317 GCA_004027635.1 Crocidura indochinensis
TTACAAAACAGTGATGGAACAGAACTTCTAGAACTGTAAAAAAAAAAAAAAACCTCTCTTCTAGCCTTTGTCCTATGACCTATGCAAATAATAAGATCTCTAGCCATAGAGACATGATGCCATCATTCACAACTGAGCAGAAAGTTTTCTAGCACCATAAAAAGACCTTGGTGTGTGAAAATGAGAGTGTATGGAGTCCATAGTTGTTCCCATGGCAGAGAAACCCTATATCTCTAGGGCCAGTGGTCCTCAAACTACGGCCCGTGGGCCACATATTGTATTTGTTCCCATTTTGTTTCTTCACATCAAAATAAGATATATGCAGTGTGCATAGGAATTTGTTCATAATTTTTGTTTTTACTATAGTCTGGCTCTCCAATGGTCTGAGGGATAGTGAACTAGGCCCCTGTTTAAAAAGTTTGAGGCCAAGGGAATTCCATTCTAATTTCCCTAATATTTACTGTGCCTTTGCAAAAAAAAAAATAAATAAACACAAATCTTTTTATGTAGTTGCTTGTTTGGGTTTTTTGACTGCTTTTGTTTTTTATTTACATTTTTGTTTGTTTTTTTCTTTGTAGTTGATGATTTTGGTTTTTGGTTTGTTCTTTTTGTACTTTTTTTGTTACTGCCCTATATTTTTGTATCATTACTTTTTCTTCTTTGTTCACCTTCTTCTAAAAAAATATTTATAACATCTAGGTGGACTCCTCCAAGTTCTTTTTATTTCTTTTTTCTTTTCTTCTCCCTTATCTGTTTTATATCTCCAACAGAATCACATTACTGGAATCATCTTATTTAGCCTCATAATTTGAGAGGAAAAAATGGATGATACTAAGACCATAGTCATATGAACATATAGTGGAAATAAAAAGTGATCAGACTTGAACACCAAACCCAAAATCAATGACAACAGAATTGATAATCAATCTACAACAAGATGTACAAGTGCGAACAGTTACACTAGCATTACAGGGGTAAAGGAGGGAGATATGAGATGCATACTGGGGACAGGGGTGTAGAAAGGACAACACTAGTAGTGGGAATGCCCCTCATTCATTGTTTCTGTGTGCCTTAAATATT
Source organism: Crocidura indochinensis (assembly GCA_004027635.1). Lineage (NCBI taxonomy): Eukaryota > Metazoa > Chordata > Mammalia > Eulipotyphla > Soricidae > Crocidura > Crocidura indochinensis. The sequence continues at coordinate 1,081 of PVKC010046011.1, forward strand.
ACTGTGAAAATTAGTAATTCACTTTGACCACAATAAAAATTTTGAAAAATCAAATCTTAATATAAGTCATAATATTTAGTGACTGAGCACAATATAAGTTCCTTATACATGTATCAGCCAGAACAGGCATTTAGTCAGCAAGTGGTTTTCCTCTTGGAGACAATTTAGGAATTTGGGTCATTTCCTTTTATAGTTTCATTCATTGTCTTGAGAACATATTCATCCTCATTTGTTTTAATATTTTGTTCATTTAAGCCCTTAGATTTATCATCCAAACGTAATTTTATATTTCTATATTATACATGTCAAAGTTTAAATCAGAGAATATTTGTTTGACCAGAAGAACATAGTTAAGGAAGAGTCAGGATTATATAGATGTAATTGATGTCTGAAAATCATAGCTCTCTTCTTCTTCTTTCTCCTACTCCCCTCCTTTTCTTTCTTTTCCTTCTTTCTTCTTCTTCTCCTCTTCCTCCTTTTCATCTTATCCTTCTCTGTTCCTTCTCATTCTCCTTTTCTACTTTGTCTTTCTTCTCCACTTTGTCCTCCTTCTCTGCTTCTTCTTCTATTTCTTCATTTTCTTACTCTTCTTTTTATTCTCCTTTCTTCCTTTTGGTTTTAGAACCACATATGGCAATGCCAAAAACTCACTTGCAGCTCTGTGCTCAGGAAATTTGCTTTGGGGTACCTCATGTCATGCCATGGATTAAATTTATGAACCCCAAAGCTCATGGAATATCTTTGGAGACCACATGCAGTTCCAGGGACTAGATCCAGTGAGCCACACACAAGGCAAGCTATCTCTGTGGTCCCTACCCAAGTTCTTTATTACAAAGCTGACTTACATTGTAATGCAGCAATGCCAATATAACTGTATTACATATAACTTTGCTAATCTCAGAGCATGAATATGTATTCTCAGCGTTTTTGTAGAACTTTTCAAATATATTTCTAAAACACAAACTTCTGCTGATTTTAAGTCCTGAGTGATTAAATTGTACACACATGTGCCTACCTCTTTAATATCAGAGCTTTCTGCTGCTGTTTTTTTTTTTTTTCAAAAAAATTTAGTTGCAATTCATGAACAAGGACCTCTAATCCCATTTCAAATTTTTACTGCATTAAGATCAGTCTTTTTCTTTTACCAAAGTCATAAATGCATTCAGCACAGTTTTGAGCCAAATAACCATTCCATACAGACTGAGTCTGACTTGAACATTATTGCTTTTTTTTTTTTTCCTTAGGTCCAAAACGGTCTTAAATTACTGTTCCCTCCAGCATCAGCAATGCTGTAAAATTTTCAGGGACAAGTCTTTACTGCCTTCACTGCTGCCTGCTTTATTGTCGGTGGCAATTCCAATTCATTTCATTTTTGTGTCACTGTCACTCTAACTTCTATCTTCAACTCTATATGGTGTCCTGAAGTTCAGAGTTAATGTAGAAGCCCTTGCTTTAATAGAAAAATAATGTTCTTTGATTCTTTTGCGAACATTTTTAGAGAGCCAGACAAGGCCATTCTCAAAATTCAGCAAAGTAAAATTCTTCAAATGCCAAGAGATTTTTTTTTCCGCTACCTTTATGCGAGTTATGATGAGAAAAGTATTATCATTTACTTGCAACATGTAAGGAAACAAATAAAGCTTTTAGGAAATAAGTGGGCTAGTTTTTCTGGGGTCTGACTTCAGTTTTCTTTTTTCCAATCTCTAACTGGAGTGACCTATGACTTCGGGTAAAGGTCTTTATTTATCTAAGGTTCTCCGTCACCTCTTCCCCACCCCGTGTAAAAACTGAGATATAGCTGTTGCTATTTTCTATACAGAAATGCTGTAAGTTTGAGCCCATGAGAGGGAGGGTAAAGCATGGAACAAATTCTTACTGCTAACAATGGATCTGAACTTGTATTGAGCTAAGATGAACAAACAACTCTCTGGGGAAGAGAAAGGTTTACCTATGTGAGGTAAATGAATTCCTCTGTTACTCTAGGGAATGGTGAGATTGCTGGATAGTATACCAATGCCCTGAAGAGTCTATTATTCTCAGCTAGTTTTTGGATAAGTTGCCTAACTTAATATAGAACTCAGTCAATAATAATGTCCTTTTAGATTTACACAGAAAGATGAGCAATATGTGTAGTGCTTTGTTTTTATTTTGGCATCTATAAATATCTTATGTCAAAGATAAGGAGTAACTATTTCTTAGAGGCAATATTTGATCCAACTCTACTCCGCATTCCCAACTTTGATATGTAAGAGGATGTTCCTTGGCTTGGCACCTATAATTAAAATTATGGAGTCAGGATGAAAGAAATCGAAGGCAGAAATAATATAAATGTTGATAGCAAAATTCCCCAGCCAGATGGTGGAATGTACATCTATAGGCAAATGTACTGGAAAAATTATATATGATTATATATGTCTAATATGATTAGACGATTAAAATCAAGAATTCTGGGGAAGATATGGGATTTATAAAATAGTAGTTATTTGTGGGCATCTGATAGAGATTTTGGTAGCAAATCATGAAATAGGGATAAACCATATGACCTATGATCTTTACATTTGTGACATATGAGTCACTGAGGTAAAAATGAGTGAATCAAGCAGATTAGAAATAGGGTCAGTATTGGAAAATCCAATAAATGACTTTACCATTCATCTGTATCTGAGACTGAAAATGATCATTCCCAGCTTCCTCTTTTTATATGCAGCAAATATATTTAATAAATGATTACATTGGACTGATATTATTAGGCCAGGTAATTTCTAAAATAATTGAAAAGTTATAACCAGAACTACAGGCTACCTCCATCTCAAGGGTTATCTTTATTTATTTAACTTTAATTTATTTTTCATTTTTAGACTCTGAAATTTCTATATTAAATAAAAAATTCTAAAAAAGAATAGATGCAATGTCTTGTTAATATTTTACACTTTATTTTGTTAGTTTAGCTCTCAGAAAAAGTAAACCATATTATATATATATATATATTGAAATTATAGATGCTTCCATTTCTTGTCATAATCATCTCAGAAGCAGACCATTATGAAATGACATAGAAATTGATGCTTTCAAAATCTTAATCTTAAATAGATATAAGTGTATTTTGTTGTGTTTTTGTATAACTTTAAAATATATGATGGATTGAACAACTAACAACTTCTTGAGTATCTTTGAATATTTTTCTATCAGCAGCATTCTGTACAGAAAGGAAACATGTGAACAGTAATATTTTGGGTGTTTATAGACCCAAAGTATTTTGTCTATAATATAAAATTCTACCTTAGGTTATTTAAGTCATGGGAAAATTAATCATATTAATTAATATAAGTTTGGAAAGAGATAATTCTAGATTTAATAAAACTAGCAACTCTATGATGTCAGATTTCTCTGTAACTCTGCATTTTATCATGTCAATAAGGACCTGCAATGTCTTGAGCCCTAATACAATGTTCATTCAAAGACAAGCATTTATTGAGTGTCCCATCTAAAAGATAGAATAAAGTTCCAGGAGACTCTTTTTTTCTATCCTATTAGCTGAATTATTATTGCATGTTCATACTTTCTGCTAACATAAAAATAAAAACGATCATGATTTATTTCAACATTTATCCCTCTAGGATTGGGAAGTTGCTTATGCTTTCAATCAGGATTTTCCTTAAGAAAATAAGATGGGAACTATTTACATAGCTATGCACATGAATAAGAAAGCCATCAAGAGATTAAATTGTACTTTGAAGCAAGTAACAGTGGGAGTTGTTATGCTTACAGCAGGAGGAAGCAAGGTGAGAGGAAAAAAAGACTATGAAGGATGAACCACCTGGTGGGAGCTGTGGTTTTCCATAGAGTAAATCCATCAGTTTACTACAACCCTGCAGGGATGAAGTAGAAGAGTAAATGGCTTAACTCCCCCCACGCCTTTTTCCCTCTTCTATTGATAGAACTCATTAAGGAGCCAGAGAGCATGAGAACCAAAAGCACATGCCAGGCCCCTTGAACACAAAGCAGGACTGCCGATTTTGAGGAAGCTAGAGTGAGATTGGAGAAATAGAAATTGTCCATTATAGCCAACATTCATTCAGTGAACACTTATCTCGGGCCAAGCATTACTATAAGTAATTCACATGCATACAACTGGATTTAACGTGGTAATATATAATGTATAATAAAGACTGTATAGAAAAATAAATGAGGACACAACCTTAAATTCTGCACCTGTATGTAAGACCACTCCTGGTCATATTATTGAAGTCTGAGAACACTTCTCTCCTCCATTCTTTATTTCCCTAACTTATCTCAATAATTACTTGAAGCACTGTCTATATATGCAATAAGCATAATTAGTGAACTTGTTGGATGTTGAGGAGAACAAATCTAAATTAGAAAGCAGGACATAGTTTTTGATCTTCAACTCATATAAATGATATAAAAATGAAATAACTAAGAAGAAAATTGAAATATGGAAAGTTAATTTATGACCTATGAAAAATTCAAATAATTACTTATTTAGCAAATGTAATTAATATTGAAATTAATTTTAAATGATCCAAAAGTCAGGAGAGAGGTCATGATGAAGAGCATGATGATTAAAAGTATTTTAAATATGCTATGGAAATAAGTAGAAAAGTGACATTAAGATTCAAATTAGTGCTCAAACCATAAAGGAAGGGTTTTCTTGTTAGATATTATCAATACTTTTAGAGACTTAACAGGTAGAGAGGAGTTCATGAAGCATAGAGTGAGTTATGAGTATCATGCCAAAAAAACAAAGGACTAAAGCAAATTTCTCAAACTGATTTTGCTCTCATTTTCTTAGTCTTATTATGTGAGTTTATAACTCCTGAATATCATATTTACCTTTGCGTTCTTTGTACTTCTATGGAAATAATTTTATTTTGTATTTCTAACATATTTTCTGGGTAGAGATGGAAAATTCAGCAGTTACTTATTTGATGGAAATACTTATGTAATATGAGAGATAGATAGTTAAGGACTTCGTTTAGAGAATCATAGATTAGTAAATAAATATAAAATCCTAAATGAGTAGAATTTCTTTTATTTAACTTTATTGATTGATTTTTTTGGCCACACCCAGCAGCACTCCTGTTTACTCCTGATTCTGCATGCAGAAATTGCCACTGACAGGCTGGAGGACCATATGAGATGCCAGGAATTGAACCAGGTCTCTCCTGGGTCAGCTGCATGCAAGGCAAATGTTCTACTGCTGTGCTATCTCTCCAGCCCCTAAAAATTATTTTTAAAAAAATTCCAAAATTTTCGATATAACACAATAGATTTTTGCCTTATTTAGAGACAGACTTCCCAACAAAGAAGAAGTTGCTTGCTCTTCCTCCAATATTAATAACTGGTATTTCTGTGGTGGACTTTCAGATGAAACTGTAGACTGTATTAAATACCAATAAAGAAGAATTTTTTGAGTGTTCAAAAGATATATTAATGATTTTCATATTAGTTCTAATATTAGTTTAAATATGCCTATGATCAGAGAGTCAACTTATAAAGTGATTTTTCCAGTAATATAGAAGAGAGCTTTATGCATTAAAGTTATGAAGAATCCCAAGAATAAAGAAGTTACACTGCTGAGAACATGTGCTCCTGATCCAATAGCAAAGGTTGAACTTGCTTGTGATGGAAATCATGAGTGAAAGTCAGTAGGTCATAATACACAAGTTATGTCATCTTGTTTATAACATCCCAAAATAAATGCTACGTTCTTTGACTTGCTATTTTGAAAATTCTGCCCTTCAAAGGCAGACTCTTGCATCTTGCATGTCCAAAGCTACCAAAAAGTCTTTGTTTTCTCTTCTAGGGATTCTTCTATTTTCATTATTTCAGTCAGCAAGTCCCTTAATATTAATTATGGCCTTCAGTATCTCTCTGTCAAGTACAAAAGCATCCAAGTTTCCCAAGTACACCAGGAAGAATATCTTTGGAGATTCTATTGGCACTCTAGGGAGGTATTGTACAAAATCATGGAAAATTCAAACCCTCACTTGCATCACTTTACTCTCACCCCAATTCAGAATGAACTTTTCCTGTAAGCTTTGCCTACAACTTCTAGGTTACTTTTCCATTTAAGAACCACATTCCTCTGGACCAGAGAGGTGGCGCAAGTGGTAGAGCATTTGCCTTGCACGCAGCTAACCCAGGATGGACCAGGGTTCAATCCCTCAGAATCCCAAATGTTCCCCCAAGCCAGAAGTGATTTCTGAGCCCATAGCCAGGAGTAACCCTAAGTGTCACTGGGTGTGACCCAAAAACCAAACAAACAAAAAAGAACCTTCATAATATTAACAGTGGATTTAGATTTTTTAAATAAAGAATGCTTCTCTTTGAGTTCACAAAACAAAAAACCCTGAAAAAAATGCAAGACCTTGAGATATATAAAAAAAAAGCATTTATGCCAAAGGACAGAAATTATAATGTACTCTTTTCATAATTTTTTCTCTAAGACTTAGTTTATGGTATAAAGAAAATGGTTTTACAGAATTTGGTGTCTTACAATATTATGTTAAAACTATAAACAGGTCTGTAGCTACAGAAAAAATAGATGGGTGCTTTTCTTTCCTGTGATTAACCTAGGTTTGATAGTTGGCATCCCATATTGTCCTTTCAAATCCATCAGGAGTGATCCCTGAGCACAGAGCTGGGAGCCCCTAATAAATCTCACTCCATTTTATACCAATAAAATTAACCTCACCCCACCAAGACCAATAAAATTATAAATACATATTAATCAAAATACTTTTTATACTTTTGTCTCTTAAATCCATCATAAGTATGTGGCTTATTACCATTTTTCAATAGCACTATCCAAATCAAAAATTATTTTCTAAATACTGACAAGTTGAAGTGGTTTTATACAACTCATTATAATTTACTGGGAACATAAGATGTTGCAGTGTGGGCACAAATCTAAACTCATTTTCACTTTTTTTTTATTTTAAAGAAAGTAAATGGGGCTAAAAACAGTACAGGAAATAGGAGACTTGCCTTTCTTAGTGCTGACCTGGTTCAATTCCCATGATCCTATAAAATATCTTGAGCCCCATCAAGAATAACCTTTGAGTACAGTCCAGGCATAAATTCTGAGCATCTCTAAGTAAGGCTCTAAAACCAAAATAAAGATATAAATAAAAAATACCCTAAGCAACTGCTAGGAGTGATTTCTGAGCACATGCTGGGAGTAAGGCCTGAACACCTCTGAGTGTGGCCAAAAAATGAAAAGAAAAAAAGAGAGAAAGAAAAGAAAACATAAAAAGGGAGCCGGGAGGTGGCGCAGGAGGTAAGGTGCCTGCTGCCTTGCCTGCACTAGCCTAGGATGGACCACGGTTCGATCCTCCAGTTCTCATATGGTCCCCTATGCCTGCCAGGAGCGACTTCTGAGTGCATAACCAGGAGTAGCCCCTGAGCACCACTGGGTGTGGCCCAAAAACCAAAAAAAAAAAAAAAGAAAAAAGAAAAGAAAACATAAAAAAAGCAAAAGAGGAAAATGACAGATCATACAGAACATATTTCACAGTTTATGATATTAGGGAGAAATAGATTATCAGATAGCTTATGTTGTATGTTGCCACATCATTTAACAATATGTAAAACAAGCTGTCCCATATTCTTTCCCTAATATTCTGTCATATAAAAGACAATTGATACATACAATACACTGCCATAACACAAAAAAAATTTCCACTTAGTTTTCTGCTTCTCATTACTCTCCTAAAATTTGAAGTCCTCATTATTTTTCTATACAATCTATTTACTTAACTAATTTGATGAAAAATTTCTTTGGTATTCTCCATGACAATGTCAGGAATGCCTAAGCCCCTTAGCTTTCTCCCTGCAAAGATACCTAAAGAGTGTTGTGTTTTGTTTTGTTTTGCTGCTGTTGTTGGGTGGGGGGGGTTGCAATTTTTGGTGGTTTTGTTTATTTATTTGAATCCTAGACTTGTTTCTTCTCTCCCTTTAACTCACAATGCAGAATACTCTTATAATTCCATCAGGGCCAGCCTTATCGCTAGGATCCTTATCACAAATCACTGTAAGATAGAGGATAAGAAATTCCATCACTGTAGTTAATTGAGTCACTAAGAATCTTAGCCTTCCTGTGTTCTTACCCTGAAAGCATAATTAAGGTCTTGACTAATTAGTATTAAAGTAACAGTAATTAACTAACCTAACTCACCACTAATCAAGGGAATGGGTCTTCTGAGGGCTAGTGGATCATTTTCTAGTCGGTACACAATATAAGATAATATGCATATATACCCCTAGGAATGCAATCGTTTAAAAAAAGATTAAAACACTTCATCGTTTAGAGTATAATTTGGGTTACTTGCTTACTTACTTATTTATACTATGTCTCTTCCCACAAAGGATATGGCTGAGAGGACATTATCTCGCATTTGTGTTGCAGAGCACTTGCCACGATTATGAAACACGAAGATATTTTGTGTGATTCTTATTTGTTCTCATTTATTAATAGCAAGTTATAATAAAATTTTAACTGAGTAGCTCAGAAATTACTATATCTAAGTTCACCTTTTGTTTCACCTTTTAGAGCTCAGTTTTCTTATAAAAAGAGATTTTAATATTTTAAGGCTGTTTCCACTTTAACCTGCTCTGTTTTGGGTGAGAAGAAAGTCTCTATCCTTCAGTGTTCTCTCTTGCAAATTCAATAGATGTGATTAACTGTTTTATTCTGTAATATAGTCAGTTTTTCTTTTTATTTTGTTATAACATTTTTACAATAGCGTTAATATTTATGTCTTTGGGATATATGAAGTTACTGCACCTCTACCACTGTTAAAGACCTTTAAGAAAGCCTTCTGCTTCTAATCTCCACACTTCTTTTCTTAGTTTCTCCACACAGAGTTCAATTCCAAGAGTCCAAGTCTTGGGTACAATGCCTATAGATAATTCTTCCATCATAGCATTACTTTCTCTTTACTCCATTTTTTAGTCATGTCGACTGCTTGCTCATTCACCATCTGACAGTCACAAATAGTAGTTTAAAAACATATCTTGCCTTTGAAAATAAATAAAGTCCACATATTTCTCACGTTGCTCCACGCTATTTTAGTCTGCCATTTGTTCATAGTAAATGAATTTATGAATAACTATATGAAAAGTCAGTGAGTTAATCACTGACTAGGTAAATTTAAATGCTTTCCATTTACTTAAATACTTATGCTTCACTCATCTTATTGATTTTTAACAGCTAAAAATCACTCATGAAAAGGATTTTTCCAAGTTTCATTGCTTAAAAATTAGAAAACTTTGATATTCAAAATATAATAAATAAAACTGTTTAACTATATACATCCTTAGTAACTTACACATAGAAAATTTGAGTCAATAGATTAGGCATTAGCATAATAAATTAAATGATCAAATATATATACTTTACTTTATTTAAAGAAAATTCATCAACATAGCTGACCATGCTATATATGAAAGTGGGAATACCTAGATTACCCTTGACTCTAGACTATAGAATTGAGAAAAATAGGGAAGAAAATTGAATAGGGAATTAGAAAAGACCTTGCTACAAGGCAAGGACCATTGACTCTTCATACTAATAGAATAGAGGCGTAATATATTTATATGTTTAAATCACAGAGCAAAAAAAAATTGCAAGCAAGGACCTAAACTACAATAATTAAACTTAAAATATGCCTGTCAAGAAGGCAAGCTTTGGACGAGAAGGGGACTTGAGGATATCAGACTGTGATGGTATTGGAGCACTCTATGAATCTCCATTATGAATAACTTTGTAAATCATATTACTTTAAAGTTAACTTTAAAAAATTTTAAAACAAGTAGAAGAAAGTAATTGTGTCTTATTTCAGGCATTAGTATGTGTATTTGTTTGGGTGCCATACCCAGTGGTAATCGTGGCATACTCCAGTCACTATGCTCAAATATTACCTAGCAATGCTCAGTAAACTATGTGTGGTTCAGGAGGTTGAACTCTGGTTGCCAGCATGAAGGCAGGCACCTTCCTCTTCTTTTTTTTTTTTTCTTCTAAGAATTGGGAGGCCTTATTTTTTCTTTTCTTTTTTGATTTTTTTCCTTTTATTTTTATTTAAATGTTTTGATTACATATATGATTGTGATTAGGTTTCAGTCATGTGAAGAACACCCCCTTCACCAGTGCAACATTCCCACCACCAATGTCCCAAGTCCCCCTCCCTCCCACCCCAACCACACCTGTACTCCA
>PVKC010046012.1:0-11323 GCA_004027635.1 Crocidura indochinensis
AAAAAAAAAAAAAAAAAAAAAGAAAATGAATATAAAATAATACTTGCAAAGACTAGTAAAATGATTAAAATCTGCATAATAGATAGAGCAATAGGAGAAGAGGTAAGGTGACTGACTTGTAAGATTCTTCTATTCCTGTATTCCTGGGGCCAGAGCAATGATGCAAGCTGTAAGGCATCTGCTTTGCCATGCTTGCCTAGGACAGACCGTGGTTTGATCCCCTGACTCCCATATGGTCCGCAAGCCAGGAGCAATTTCTGAGTGCATAGCCCAGAGTAACCCCTAAAATTCCCCTGTTGAATTAAATAATTAATGATGGTACTGGATGGTGATGGATGGAGGCTTTTTTTTTTTTTTTTCAGATCAGAATCGCCTTTGATAAATTCTTAGGCACCAACCACGCTACTCCATCCTCCACTAACTGAGGGGTCTGGGTCCAGGAAAGCAATAGGTATTGAATTCACTCACAAGCAGGCTTCATGAGAGATAACATCTTTATTGCCCTAGCCAGCTGATACGCATGCCCTTCATAGCTAGCCCTTCATCTTCTTTTATCACCTCTGACCTCCATGCTGGCATAAGACCAAAAGGCCAAACATTCTAATTCCTTAAGTCAAAGCCCTTATGTCACCTTTTTCAAGACCCCTCCCAGGAAGTGGGCAGGGTCTTGCAGGTAAAGTCACATGTCATATCCGCCCAAGACTCCTCCCATAAATGAGAGGTACTCAGGTAGATACACCCAAATCCAGGGTGGAGTTACACTCCCCCCACCCGAAAAGATTCTTCTATTCCTGGCATCCAATATGGTGCCTTCCAGCAGCTGTGTAGGAAGAGTTATTAATGCTGATTAAGGAGTTATGGAGAAAGGAAAGAGGTCTTGAAAATCTAAGAACCAGCCATAAACTTAGATTGTCTATCTCTCTCTTTTCTGAAGTTGGCTTTGTATTATTAGCATATAGTGGCTAGAGGGAAAGGAGGAGGGAATCTCTCCAAATCCATCCTAATAACATCCTACATAACCATCCCAGTAATCACTTGAAAATAGTACTGTCTACCCCTTCAAGACAATTTCTTGACTGTTTTGGAAAGATGGTTTCAAGGAAGATTACTTAGTGATAAGTACTTGTTTTGTAATGATGAGGTCATGAGGTAAAATTCCTGAGGGAGGGTCCGTTAAGGTGGTGCCAGAGGTAAGGTGTCTTCCTTGCAAGCACTAGCCAAGGAACAGACCGCATCCCATATGGTCCCTCCAAGCCAGGGGCGATTTCTTTTTTTGTTGTTGTTTGTTTTTGGGTCACACCCGGCAGTGCTCAGGGGTTACTCCTGGCTCCATGCTCAGAAATTGCTCCTGGCAGGCACGGGGGACCATATGGGGCACCGGAATTGGAACCGATGACCTTTTGCATGAAAGGCAAACGCCTTACCTCCATACTATGTCCCGGGTCCCGCCAGGGGCGATTTCTGAGTGCTTAGCCAGGAGTAAACCCTGAGCATCAAACGGGTGTGGGCCCCCCAAAAATATTCCTGAGGGAGATCCTGACAATGCTGTTGTCTGAGAACCACAGATCCAGATCCTGTAGTACTGCAGAAGTACTACAGGCAGGTGGGGATACATAATAACCTAGTTTAACTGTGTGATCACAGTGGCCAATATTAAGATTCTCAGTAAGGACCACATTTAATGTATGAGCAGTGAAAGCAAGCATGTGAATGACCCTGGTCATGACTAGAACATAAACGAATCAGTATGGAAAAAGTGAATAAAATAAATTTTAAATACTAGGCCAGAAATATTGTACAGCAGGTAAAACATATTATTCTTTTGCAGTTGACCTGTGTTCAATACCTGGTGTTCAATACCTGGCACCACGAATGATTCCCTGAACCCTGCCAGGAGTGATCCGAGAGCAGAGTCAGGAATAAGTCCTGATTACACGCATGTATGATTCCCAAACCAAGAAAAAAATGATTATTTTTAAAAACAAATAAAGATTCATGTGTAATGGTACTCCTTAATCTCATCCTCTGAAATTTTGAAAATCCATTGACTAATATAAATTGAGAATAAGTGATCAGGAAAAGAGTTTGATCGGGGAGCACTAGAGAAATTTCTGATTCTGGTACACAGTAAAAGATCACTCTTGCATCATTCTCAGGACAATCCATCAGGATACCACTGTCAACTAAAGAAAGATTCCAACTGAGAGATGGCCACTAACTGGAACAACTGTCATTTGTCTACTCTCTCAACAGCAGGGAAGTCCTGGAGCATGCCCCAGCATGTGAGACAAAGCCTCCCTTGGCAGAAGAAAGTCGGGTTACCATCAGTCAGAGAGTCCCTGAGCAAGCAATCCATCATAAGAGTGTCCGGAGACATTGCATCCTCATGGGGGAAAGCCCAGACCCCTCCTTTAACCGGAACCCCTTTGCCCTCCCAGAAAAGAAGCTGAGTTCAGTGTGTCACAAATCATGACACTGATTGGACTCTATAGGAAAATAACTTCCCTGTTGACCTTTGCTGTGATTCTCACTAGAAATTTTAGAGAAATAGAAAATCAACCAAAGGCATTCAAAAACACATGTGGAAATGAGGGGCAAATCATACAATTCTGAGTGTAGAAAACACCTCTTAAAAAAGAAATCTGTTTAGATGCCAGATAGAGTGTGTAGGGTTTAGACCTTTGCTTTGCCATACATCTGATCCCAATTTTGGTCTCTAGAACCATTTATGGTCCCCCAAATAACCCCAAAAGTGAACTCTGAACACATAATCAGGAGTAACCATTGAATCTCTGAGCATCTTTGGATGTGGCTCAACACTATATATGTGTGTGTGTGTGTGTGTGTGTGTGTGTGCTCAAACAGAATGTCAAGAATTCTCTATCTTTTGGGAGATGGCAGACCCACCCAGTGATACTCAGGGCTTATTCCTGGCTCTAAACTTAGGAGTTTCCCCTTCTGGACTGTGGAGACCATATAAGATTCCAGGGATCTAATATAGGTCATCCATGTGCAAAGCAACTACCATATCCTCTATATTATCTCTTAGGACCCAGCAAGGCCTGTCTTATTGATGATAACCATTCTGATAGGCACTTTGATTCCATAAGAATTTCAAAATGAGATACACTGGCAAGCAATGACTGGTATTGGAGTATGTGCACTTTACAAATGTCATATCCTCAGAGATATATGATGAAAATGTTCCCACCTCACCAAGCAGTGCTTAAAATGCTTGAACAGGAGGAAGCCCAAACAAATCTGTCTCCTGACTTGAGTTTCCAAAGGCAGCCTTCCAATGACAGCTTTCAGGCTATAATTTCACAACTCTTAATCTTTCTGTTCTTGTTGGGCCTTTTTAAAGGGCTGATGAATTTTCATCAATAAAATAAAAGATGAATACTTCCAATCTGTGGTCTTACAAAATTGTTTCCAATTTTAAAGGCCTATGTGGCATTTCAAAGGTAGTGGGAATAAAAACAACATAAGGACAGCTAAATTAAATTTTTCTCATCATAAAAATATTTATTACGTGCCTACCAAACCTCATTATTATATTTAGCAGCAGTCATTGTGTTCAATTTTTGGCAATAGGATAAATGAATTGATAAGAAACTAGGCAAAACACCCGAAGGCCTAATTCAACAAAAAATAAGTGTATATATGATCCAATAGTATCATTGCCAAACATTTATTGAAAGTTGATCAGACCATGAATTTGAAAAAAAAAATTTTGTACCCTTATGCTTGTAGTTATACACAATAGCCCAAACATGGAATTAATCTTAATGTCCTTTAAGAGATCTAAGAATAAAGAAGTTGTGATCTATATACTCAGTGGAATACTGTTCTACTGTTTAAAATGATAAAATTTTGAATGGAACCCAATGAATGGGCCTTATGATGATGCTGAGTGAAACAAGTTAGGAAGTGAAAGACAACTATATGGTTATTTCATTCATATGTGGGATATAAACAAACTTGCAAAAACAGCAAAACTAACTTCTGGACTCAGTTAAAAATGGTGACATTACAGGAAGAAAAGAAAGTGGCTTAGTAGAATAGTTAGAGGTGGGGTTGAGAGGGAATGTAGGGTGGCACAGAAACTTGTATGATGAGTACAGAGATTTATATGCACATGTAGAGGTTTTTAATCTTTATAAAGTCTATAACATTATAAACTTAGATAAACATTATAAACATCAAAACACATTATGCAAAATGTGGCATATTCATATAATTAAAACTTTATTATGCCAAAAATATTGAAATATAGATCCATACTGCAATATGGATGAAACTTAAAACTTTAATTTCGGGGCCAGCGAGGTGGCACTAGAGGTAAGGTGTCTGCCTTGCAAGCGTTAGCCAAGAATCAGGACCTCGGTTCTATCCCCCAGCGTCCCATATGGTCCCCCAAAGCCAGGGGCAATTTCTGAACGCTTAGCCAGGAGTAACCCCTGAGCATCAAACGGGTGTGGCCCGAAAAAAAAAACTTTAATTTCGGTAGAGAGCACCCCTCCAATTGATGCTCAGGGACTGGCAGCCCTCCCAGAGATTCTCTACCAACTATGTCAATGGTTCAGTGTGAACTTCCTAGGTTTCTTTGATATTGATGTTCTTGTGATGGCAAGTAATCATACCTATGTGGTACTCAAATATTTGTTTTTAGTGTTGCCAGGAAACCAGGTTTAAATGCTTACACACCTGGATGCTGCATTCCTTCAATAGTGTTTGCTGTGGTCTTCACACTTGTGCTCACTGGAAGTACCACTCCTGGTCTTAGTGCTCACACATCCTTTTATTTAGTTGCAGTGCTTCCTGGGTATCAAACCCCTGTAACTGCAGTTCTCAGACATACTAGCCTTGGGGATGCCCTGAAATCATCTGCTGTTCTGAGGATCACAGATAGCAGAGTTTCCAGGATCTTAGCTGATATATCCAAAGGCTCTAGGAATCAAATTCAGAGCCTCAAGCTTTCAAGGCAAGTACTTTAATCATTTCTCCGTCCCCAGTATTTTTATTTTCTTAAGGAATTTCACTGCTATTTTTCATAGAGGCAAAATCAATTTTCATTCCCATCAGCAGTGGAATGTATCACATTTATCCATTCATCAGTTGAAGGACCTTCACAGATTATTTCCTATGAACATCAATGTGCAAGATTTAGTATGGACATTTGTGTTTGTTTCTCTTGGATATTACTTTAAGATTAAAATGTCTAGCACATATTATAACCTCACACATAAGTGTTTTAGAAACAATGTGACTTTTTCTAAATGATGGCACTACTTTACATTCTTATATCAGAATAAGTGTTCAATTTACTCCACATTCTTTCCAGAAATTATTTTTAATTGTATAGTAAATGATAGATGGCATCTCATGTGGTTTTGATTTGCATTTCTCTAATGAGTAGTAATGTTGAACAACTTTTCATAAGTGTTTTGTGCATTTGTATTTCTTTGTTGGATAGACATCTATTCAGAACCTTTTCCTATTTTGTAAAATTGTATTTCTTTAAGAGTTGTTTATATATTCTAGATACAAGTCTTATTATATAGATGATTTCAAATATTTTATTCTACTTCCTGATGTCTGGTGTATTGTTTTATTTCCTCTATTTCATTAATTGTCACTCCAACCTGTATTATTTCCTTCATCCTTCTTGCTTTCATTTTTTCTTTACTGTTTTAGAGATGATTGGGTGATTACTTTGAGACCTCTTACAATTTATTTTGAAATATATTCTTTGCTATCTTTTTTTACAAAACCCTTTTGACAATATCTTGTGTATGTATAATTTACAACTTCCAATATACCCAGAAATCTCTGTCCTGGGCCATTTTGTGTGCCCTCCAAATTCAATATCATGAAAACTAATACCAACATTAGAAAATAACAATATTCTGTTATAAATTTTTGGAAGTAATTAAGATGGAGTTATGACATGTACTGTATCCTAATACAAGAAAAGGAGAGTCAGAAACAGGCACATGAGGAAAACCATGTGCAGACACAAGGATAAGGGACTATCTCACAACTTAACAGCTTGCAAGAGCTGCATCTTGAATGTTGCCCTTCAGAATTGTGAGAGGATGTTTCTGATGTGTAAGCAACCCAAATGGTGGGTAAGTTCATGGAACTCCAGTCCAGTAATATAAATTTGTCCCTCATCTTGAATTTTGAGGAAAAAAAAAAAAAACCTTGGTTCTCCAATATCACATCCACTGTTTGGAGTCCAAAGAGCTGTGAGGTAAGAATGAATCTTGTTAGTTTGTTCTCCCCTTCTAGGCTTCATGGAAAAAAATGTTTCAAAAGTTCAAGAAAGAATCTGTTCAGACAAGAGTGACAGGGTATTCTTCTTCACGGTCTAATTGATGAACCCCAGGAATTTCATTCCTCACTAGCCTGTCCTGTGTGTTTTATTGGACCTCTAGCCAGACTGACTTCTCCGTGGTGAGAGCAGCTATTTCCAGCAACCAAAGGCTCATTTTTCAGAAACCTTGGCAAAGCTGACTTCTTCACACCATTAGTGAGAAATCATTCTGAAAATCATATTTTCTAAATACTCTTTCAAATATTAAGCAAATATTAGAGACATGGTTGCAGGTTTTAATAAATACAGAAATGAGAGTTGGGGTGTGGCATAAAGAAAGTCAACGCATTTTGTTTACTCAGATGCTGAGCTTCTAAGTGTCTTTCACTAGTGTGGTAAAATAGGCCTTAGGATTGGCTTGGATGGTGGATTGAGGCCTTTCTCCTCCAGCCCAGGACTACATGTTTCCAACCCCCTTCAGCCAGTGGGTCTACAGTTCCAGGTAGCGGCGAGGAAATTATCCACAGACAGATTCCAGGAGATATCAGCTTTATTCTTGCCCTAGTAGCCACATGTGTGGCCTATAAACCTTTTACGCTGGATCCCTATTCAGCCCTGCTTTATACCTTATCCCTTAGCCATCTCCTCTCCATCCATCTTTCTTGCTCAATCTCTTTCCAAACTCCTCCTCTGACCTTCAAACTGTCATAGATCCAACTGGGCACAAACCAAAGACCAAGAAGAGAGAGCCTTCTCCTCTGGGTCAGAGTCCTTAAGTACCTTACCAAGGCCCCTCCCAGGAAATGGATAGGGTCTGCATGTAAAGTTACAGGTTATCTCTGTTTCCCAAGAACCCGCCCAACCAACTAAGATCAAGTTTCCAAATAGCATTTAATTTGATCGTAAGAAGTAGATTTCTCCATAGGGTTTTCCTGCTTCTCTTTATTTCAGTTCCATTTTGCTACTTGGAATGAAAAGACAAAAATGATTTTTTTCTGTAAAATTGTTTTACTGCAATGGCTGTCTTTATCCAAGTGAAATAAAAACTTTTGTTTAAATAAGTGTCAAGTTGCCTGTGTATATTATTTGAATAACTGTGAGTGATCATTAAATATTTTGAGAGTTTATTTTGGCATGCCTATCACTTCAGAATTAAATGACTGACAAAAGCAAAGAAAGTGAGTTTTTTTTTACATCTTAGGCAAGAATATTTTGGTTCTAAACTACTTTTTAAAAACACAATAGAATTTCTAACGTTTTGAAATTTTGTTTGATGTTTTCAGTCTAAGTCACAAATATTTATAACAAGACTTAATTGAATAAAAATGTGTTTGAGGGGCCTGGGAGATAGCATGGAGGTAAAGCGTTTACCTTTCGTGCAAAAGGTCATCGATTCGAATCCCGGTGCCCCATGTGGTCCCCTGTGCCTGCCAGGAGCAATTTCTGAGCATGGAGCTAGAAGTAACCCCTAAGCACTGCCGGGTGTGACCCCAAAAACAAAAAAAAATGTGTTGGAAATTTAAAATTAAAGATAAAGAAATCAAAGGGCCATAGAGATAGTATAGCAGTAAGTCACATGCATGCAGTTAACCCAGGTTCAACCCCAACCAGGAATTATTACTGTAAGTAGAGCCAGGAGTAATCCCTGAGCACAATTGTGTGACAAAAAAAGTTTAAAGCAGAAATCAGAACGTTTTTTTAAACATAAATTTTACTTTTTGTTTAAAGATCATTAGCCTAAATATCATAGTCAAGATAGAAAAATAGCAGCAACATAACTCAAAATAAAGTTTTAGAAGAGAAGTTTTAAGCATAATAGCATGAATTAATAAGTATGTCTATGTATGTATGATATTTAGCAAAACTAGATTTTTAGGAGCTACAGCTGTTAGGGCATTTGCCTTGCACACAAGTGATCCAGATTTAATCCCTAGTACGTAATATGGTACCCATAATACTGCCAGGAATGATCCCTGAGCACAGAACCAGGAGTTAGCCCTGAGCGCCACCAGATATAACAAAAAGAAAAAAGAAAACAGTAAATATTTTTAAAAATATATAACATAGGAAAGCCATAGTTTTATTAATTGACAGGCACCATTTTACGCACTGCCTTATATGCCACCTTTGTTTGTATATCTGGCTTCTGTTAGTGAAGATATTTAACATTCAGTCATACTTTAAGATCAGTATTAAAAAGCTCTTATATGGAGTCAGAGCGGTGGCGCTAGAGGTAAGGTATCTGCCTTGCCAGAGCTAGCCTAGGACTGACCGCGGTTCAATCCCCCGGCTTCCCATATGGTCCCCCAAGCCAGGCGCGACTTCTGAGTGCATTGCCAGGAGTAACCCCTGAGCATTACCGGGTGTGGCCCAAAAACCAAAAAAAAAAAAAAAAAAAGCTCTCATATGATCATCTTTTTATGAGATAGATGTCTTAGTGCTTCTTCATCTATTCTAGTATAAATTTCAGATTATCTTTAAAGCTTCCACATTCAGACAAGAAAGAAAACCAACAATTGACCCAAAAATTATTGAATCTATAAATTAATTTAGAAATATTTTATTTTTTCTACATAAGAAATATATATGTGCACAAGCACATGCATGTGTGTATCCACAAAGACTTTCATGTCATTATTCATTATGCACTGATACTTCCCATTAAAAGAACCTTTCCAAATATCTTTTTATTTAGGTTTTTATCTGGAAAAAAAAACTTGGAGGTACTGGGGGCCTAAAATCTCTTTTACTGGGTATAAACATAGTGACTGAGGTAAGAATAATTTACTTAAGATTTTGAGTATTACTGCTGGTAAATTTGAATTAAAATTAAGCAACCAGGTGGCCACAAATTGGTTCAACCAGGAATATACCAAGCTACAATGAAAGGGTATTAATATTGTCACTGTTTGGAAGATAGAACAGTTGTCACCAAGAGACACACTATTTCTTTCATGAGAAAGAATTCCCTTATGAATGCCAGGATTGAGTTATACCAAATCAGAAGTTATAATAAAACATTACCAAAAACTTAGCAAAACTAGTCTCTATAAATGAGGCCACTAGGAACTGTTTTTAGATTATGAATATTGTAGCTGGGTATAACCCTGGTTGAACAAATAATATACATTCAAAGCCCCCAAATCATAGTTTTAAATAGTTAAATTCTTAGGGGGTGTTGTGTTTTTAACTGAGTATAAAAAATAGCTCTTTTTCTGTCATACTAAATTTTTTAGATACTGTGATTAATAATACTATTAATGAATAATAGTTTCATGCATAAAGTATTCCAACAATACCTTAGAGTAGATATCTGTTACTTTTACGACTATTGCAAAGATACTCCATTCACTTTCTTTTCCCCCACATTCTGGCCCCTATAGACTCTATACTTCAAATTAAAGAAGAAAAGTTACCTTTTTAAACTCTGTTTCATCCAAGATCTCAGAACTCAGTCTTTTGAAAATCGTGCTTCTAAAAGTGAATTTTCAAATAATTATTCCCTTAAAAATATTTCAATTTCTCCCTTAAAAACTCAGGAATGGATTATGATAGTTCAAGCAAGGATGCTCTTAATTACTGACAAGTATTATTGTCTTCAAACTTCTACCATACCTTTCCACTGATCAGGAGAGTGTTATAGGACTTTTTTTTTATAACTTCATATTTACAACTGAAAGAGAATAAATGAAGTCTAAAGAGATGAGAAGCTTAAAACAAAGAAAAGGATGCAAATTAATAAGCACTCATTGTATCTCATAGACCAAGTGATTTTCTTCACTGTTGAAGGATGCCCTTAAAGGTCCTTGTAAGTAAGAAAGAGAAAGCCCCATTTTAACAGAAAAGGAAAGTGATATTCAGAAAGCTTAGGAACATAAGGTCAATTATTATCTTTCTACTATTATACTGAAGCCTTAAAGATCATTCTTTGATGATGTTTCCTTTTAAAGGAAATTGTTATTACATTACAGCTCTTCCTGGTAAAATGAATTTATCTTCTTACAGTAGACATGTATGTTTCTTTTTACCTTGTAACTAAAATTATAAGATATTCCTTATAAAAAGATATAGAGAGTTCAAAATTTTTCCTTCTGGTTAATTTCACTGCAGAGTAGAGAGATAAAAAATAGCAGCTGGAGAGATAGTACATCAGCTAGGGAAATTATCTTGCACACAACTAACCTATGTTTGACCTCTGGTGCCCCATATGGTATACTGAACCTCAGTAAAAGTCATTCTAGATCTCAGTGACAGCGGTAAGTCATAAGCACTGTTGTTATATCCCAAAATCCAAAAGAAAGGAAAAAAATTAAGTAAGAAGTCATCTGTCACCAAACGCTTTGCATATCTTCTTCTACTTCAGGCTTATTACTTAAAAACAAACAAACAAAACCAAAAAAAAAAAAACACAAGGAAAAAGGTATCAGAATATTCAGAGAACTTCTTTGAAGAAACCCAGAGTAAACATAGTTTATAATTTCTTTTTTTTCTTTATTTAAACATCTTGATTACAAATATGATTGTGATTAAGTTTCAGTCATGTAAAGAACATTCCCTTCACTAGTGCAACATTCTCACCACCGTTGTCCCAAATCTCCCTCCATCCCACCCCACCACCATCTATAGTCCATACAAGCTTTCCAGTTCCCTCTTTCATTCACATGATTATGGTTGTTCTCTGTGTACTTATTTCTACAACTGCACTCACCACTCTTTGTGGTGAGCTTCATGAAGTGATCTGGAAGTTTCAGACCTCCTCTCATTGTCTCTGAGGGAGTTTATAATTTCTTAAAATATTTTCTTACAGATATTCCACTATGATCAAGTAGGTTTCATCCCAGGAATGCAAGGTTGGTTTAACATCCATAAATCTATCAACATAATACACAACATCAACAAAAAGAAAAATAAAAATCACATGATCATATCAATAGACACAAAGAAAGCATTTGATAAGGTCCAACAACCATTCTTGATCAAAACTCTCAGCAAGATGGGAATGGA
>PVKC010046013.1:0-11305 GCA_004027635.1 Crocidura indochinensis
TTTTGTTTTATGTTTTTTTTCTTTTTTTTAACTTTTTTTTAACACCCCCTACACCATTGCAACTTTCCCACCACCAATGTCCCAAATCTCCCTCCCTCCCAACCCACCCCCACCTGTACTCCATACAGGCTTTCCAGTTCCCACATTCATGAATAAGAATAGCATAGTTCTCTGTGTAGTTCTCTGTGTAGTTATCTGCACTCATCACTCATTGTGGTGAGTTTCATGAAGTGAGCTGGAATTTCCAGCCTCCTCTCTTTGTCTCTGATGATTGTTGCAAAAATGATTTTTATTTTTCTCAGAACCCATAGATGAGTGAGACAATTCTACGTCTCTCTCTCTCCCTCTGACTTATTTCACTCAGCATGGTAGATTCCATGTACATCCATGTATATGAAAATTTCATGACTTCATCTCTCCTAACAGCTGCATAATATTCCATTGTGTATATGTACCACAGTTTCCTTAGCCATTCGTCTGTTGAAGGGCATATTGGTTGTTTCCACAGTCTGGCTATTGTGAATAGTGCTGCAATAAATATAGGTGTGAGAAAGGGGTTTTTGTATTGTATTCTTGTGTTTTTAGGATATATCCCTAGGAGTGGAATAGCTGGGTTGAATGGGAGCAATCCTATTCACAATAGCACCACACAAAATCAAATATCTTGGAGTCAACTTGGTCAAAGACACGGAGGACCTATAGAAAGAACACTATAAAGCCCTGCTCCAAGAAATAAGGGAGGACACACGGAAATGGAAACATATACCCTGCTCATGGATAGGCAGGATTAACATCATTAAAATGGCAATACTCCCCAAAGCATTATATAGATTTAATGCCATCCCTATAAAGATACCATGACATTCTTCAAAGAAGTAGATCAAGCACTTATGAAGTTCATCTGGAACAATAAACACCCTAGAATAGCTAAAGCACTCCTAGGGAAAAGGAAAATGGGAGACATTGCCTTCCCTAACTTTAAACTATACTATAAAGCAATAGTTATTAAAACAGCATGATATTGGAATAAAGACAGACCTTCAGATCAGTGGAATAGGCTTGAATTCTCAGACATTGTCCCCCAGACATACAAGTACCTAATTTTTGACAAAGGAGCAAGAAATCCTAAGTGGAATAGGGAAAGTCTCTTTAACAAGTGGTGCTGGCAGAACTGGTTAGCCACTTGCAAAAAAGCGAAAATAGACCCCCAGTTAACATCATGTACGAAGGTGAAATCCAAATGGATTAAAGACCTCGATATCAGACCTGATACCATTAGGTATATAGAACAACACGTCGGTAAAACAATCCATGACATCGAGATGAAGGGCATCTTCAAGGAGGAAACTACCCTTTCCAAACAAGTGGAAGTAGAGATCAACAGATGGGAATATATTGGATTGAGAAGTTTCTGCACCTCAAAAGAAATAGTGCCCAGGATACAAGATTCACCCACCGAGTGGGAGAAACTATTCACTCTACACCCATCAGATAAGGGTCTAATATCCAAAATATACTGGGCACTGACAGAACTTTACAAGAAAAAAACATCTAACCCCATCAAAAAAATGGGGAAAAGAAATGAACAGACACTTTGATAAAAAGGAAATACAAATGGCTAAAAGACATATGAAAAAATGCTCCTCATCATTAATCATCAGGGAGATGCAAATCAAAACAAGGATGAGATACCACCTCACACCACAGAGATTGGCGCACATCACAAATAATGAGAATAATCATTGCTGGCGGGGATGTGGAGAGAAAGGAACTCTTATCCACTGCTGGTGGGAATGCCGTCTAGTTCAACCTCTATGGAAAACAATATGGAGATTCCGCCAAAATTTGGAAATTGAAAAACTTTTTAGTTGGCTTTATCATCAGTGTAATCCCTGCTTAGGATAGAATCAGTGAGCTAGAAGACAGCTGCATTACAACTTCATATAACAGATGAAGATGAAAAAGACCCATGATATAAATGAACAGAATATGAAAAAAAATCCTTAAAATAAGCAAACAAACAAAAATAGACCTTTGAGATAAAATCAAGAGGTGAAAAACAGACATAAAATGCCTACCCAGATACAGGCAGAAAAGATGTTGGTATGAATATTGGGGACACACAACTATCAGAAAATATGCTTTGTTGTATGATGATATACATTGTTTGACTGAAACTCAACCATGAGCAACTTTGTAACCATTGCATTTAGAATAAAGTATTTTTGTTGTTGTTGTTATTGTTGTTGTTGCCCGGATTCGAACTAACCACCTTAGGTCCTGGATCGGCTGCTTGCAAGGCAAACACCACTGTGCAATCTCTCCAGCCCCGAAGATGGAATAAATTTTACAGTTTTGTTTGTCACTATATTCTTATTTATATCTTCCTTATTTCTTTTCTTTTTATCTTAATGGTTTTGTTTCTGCTCACCTAGAAAGAAATGTATTATGGTCAATTATATCAACTATGTGATACATGCTTTCTAAATGAAGCAAATTAAATTTAAAAAATTGATAAGTGAAAAACACAATAAATCAAATGCATTCATGCAAAGGAAAAAATAGATAGTAAAAGATAGAAAAAATTAATGAACCAGAAACCCAAAAGAATTCAAAAAAATCAATGAAAGCAAGATTTGATTCTTTGAGTATATACAGTGAGAGATAAGTCACTACAAAACTCATAAGAAAAAATTATGTCTAATAATATAAAAATGAAAAGGATGTCAAAAAAGCATCTACAGAAATTTAAAGGATAATTAAAGATTACTTCTGGAATCTTTATGATTGGTAGACAATTAATGGCCTTTCACTTCTTTCAACTCCCCTCATACATGAGCAATCTCATCTTTCTTATTGTTCATGCTTTTGTATAATTATCTCACTCCTGGCTGAAATAAAAGAGTTGTAAAACTGAATTGTTCCCAGAGGTTCTCTGATATCTTTATGCCCCATCCTCCACTCTTTGCCCCCATGCTCCCATTCATCCCTGACCAGTAGAGCATCTATCAGCTCTTCCCTGGATCTAGTCCAGAATAAACCCTGGACACATGCCCAGTATACTCCAACATCAGCTACAGTAAACAAAATTCTTCCCTTGAACAAAAGCCCATGCCTAGATGAATTTGCTACTGATTTTTTTCAAACTTTGATTGAGGATCTACTGCCAATACTTTTTAGGTTCTTCCAGGAAAATGAAGAAACATAAAAATTCGCAAATAATTTCTAGAAAACAAACATTACTCTGATATAAGAAGCAGACAAAGATACAGCATAAAAAGAGGACTATAAATTATTATCCTTGATGAACACAGAGGAAGAATCTTCAAAAAATACTATCAAATAAAATACAAAAATTCATTAAAAAAAATCTCATACACCTTGACGAAGTAAGATTTAATCTGGACATGCAAGGATGACTTAACAAATGTCATTAGTATAATACACTATATCAATATAAGAAAATTAATTAACTTCATGATTATGTAAAAATGCAGAGAAAGCATTTGATGAAATACAGTCCTCATTCATGAAAAAAACTCTCAAAAAGATTGGAATTAAGGTAACTTTCCTCAATATAGTCAAAGCCATTTACTATAAGCCATAGCAAACATTATACTTTATATAGATAAACTAAAAGTCTTTCCTCTAAAATTTGAGACAAAACAAGATTTCCTACTCTCATCACTTATATCCAATATAGTAATGAAAGTACTTTTCATAGCAGGTAGTCAAGCAAAAGATTTTAAGGACATCAGATAGGAAAGGAAAAGGTCAACAAACACTCTCTATTTACATATGACATAATACAATATTGAGAAAATTCTAGAGACTACCAAAAAGGTTCTAGAAACATTGTATTTGTATAGTAAAAAAGAGTCTACAAATTAATACACACAAATCAGTGACTTTTCTATATAAAAAGAATAAGAAATTAAAAATAAAAATCCTATTAACATTGTGCTTCAGAAAAATGAAGTATTTCAGAATCAATTTAACTAAAAGTTTAGAGACTTATATAAAGGATACTACAAACACCATTTCAAGAAATGATAGAGGACATGAGGAAATGGAAATAGATCCTGCTCATGGATTGGAGAGTTTAACAAAATTAAAATTGCAATAATTCCCAAAGCACTGTACAGATTTAATGGAATTCCTATAAAGCTTTTTTTTAATGAATAGCATTTTCTAAAGAAATAGACCAAAAATTCCTAAATTGTAAATAAACAATAAGTCTCCATGTATATATACCTAAAAATCTTTGGGGGAAAGGGTTGACATTGTGAAAAAAGAATCAAAATTATAGCAATGATTTTCTTCAATTTCAAACTGTACTATAATGCAGTACTTATTAAAAGTGCTAGTAGTATAAGAAAGATAGACCTCAGATAAATGGAATTGTCTTAAATATCCTGAGACAGACGCTCAGGTATATGAGTAGTTAATCTTTGTTAAAAGAACAAGATACATGAAGAGGAGTAAAGAAAGCCTCTTCAGCAAGTGGTGTTTAGAAAATTGTCAAGTACATGGAAAAAGAAAAAAAAACTCATTTTAACACCACACACAAAAGTCAAATCAAAATATTTTAAAGACCTGATATCATACTCAACACTATAAGGTACATAGAAAAAAATGTACACAGAACTCTCCATGACATTGAAGCAAAAGGCATCATCAAGGATGAAACAAAAACTGACCAAGCTGATGGAAGAAAAGATAAACATATAGGACTACATTAAACTAAGAAGCTTCTGAACTTCAAAGAAAATAATAGCTAGCACATAAAGATTGTTCACAGAATAGGAAAAACTGTTCACCCAATGCCCATCTGATAATGGACTAATATCAAAGACATATAAGACAGATAGACCTTAACAAGAGTAAATCCATATACCACCATCAAAAAATAGGGAGAAGAGATGAACAGGAACTTCTTCAAATTAGGTATACATATGGCTAAAAGTCCCATGAAAGAGTGTTCTACATCATTAGTTATCAGGCAGATTCTCAAGGAAACAACAGTGAGATTTATCTCACACCACAGAGACTTTCACACTTCAAAAAGAACAATAAAAACCAATGTTGGTGCAAACATGGGAGAAAAGGACTCATTTACTGCTAATAGAATGTTGACTCATCCAGCCTATTTGGAAAACAATACGGACATTCCTCCAAAAATTAGAAATTGAGCTCTCATATAATCCAGCAATACCACTCCTGGGAATATACACAAGGGGCCCAAAAATACATTTCAGAAAAGCACAGGCACTATTATGTTCCTTGTAACGCTACTCTTAATATATATTCCTAATTGGGAAGTAAGCCAAGTTCCTGAGAAGAGTGCCCAGAAAAAGAAACAACAGTACACCTACACAATGGAATACCATGTACTTGTCAGGTTAAATGAAATCATGAAATTTACGTGTGGATGGATGGATATGGAAAGTATCATGCTTAGTGAAATGAATAAGAAGAGGAATAAAATGATAGAACTCATTTGTGAGATATATTTTAGAAATAGCTTGTCAATAGTCAAATAGGATAAAGATGAGGACCATGAGACTGGTCAATAGTAGGAAACTTTCTTCAAATAAAGGAGAGTGCATTTAGGACAAAGAAGGAACCACTATGGCAATGATAGTTAGAAATGATAATTCTGGAGAGGAAATGGGTGCTGAAAGAGATAGAGTGATATGCATGATACCACTTCAATAACTATATTGCAAATCACAGTGTCTAAAAGGAAAAATGAGGGAATATTGAGAGTGAGAGAAAAAGAGAGAAAGAAAAGGAGAGAAGAGAGAGAAGCAATTAGGCTGAAGTTCAGGATAGAAGGCAGGGGGAAAATGAGAACTTTGGTGGCAATAAATGTGCACTGGTAAAGGATGGGTAATGGATATGATCTGACTAAATGTCAAACATCAACAGCTTTTTAACTGTGTATACCATGGTGATTCTATAAAAACATTATTAAATAAATGAGATCTCAACAAAAAGAGTGAGACAATTTATCAAAATAAATTGGAACCAACCTACATAAAACATGTAAATTTCTCTATCTTATCCAATAAAAATATATATGGGCCTGAACATTTTAAATTAAAGGGTAGACACATGAATAATATTAATGTATTAGCAATTCGGAAAAGAAGGCAAAAAACACAGCAATAAAGGGAAAATCATCCTGATAAGCCGTCTGAGACATTTAGAGTACGTAAGAACTGTACACATGTGAATATGAATAATTATTTTGAGAAATATATTGTTGGTGAACAAGTAAAGATGAAGTATTAAGTTTAAATGATAATTAATTCTCATAGAATCATGTATGTTTCTGATATAATGGTGCTAAATTTGTTCAACTTTTTGTTCCTTTGTTTTGACTGTGGGCCACACTCAGCTATGCCCAGTTTACTCCTCACTCTATGCATGAGGATTAGCCCTGGCAGAGCTTGGAGAAATATAGTGTGTACCAGAGAGTGAATCTGGTTCACAATGTTCAAAGAAAGTGCTCTATTGGTGTACTGTCTCTCCATCCTTTGTTCAGTGTTGTAAAGATATCTGTTACAAGTCACATGCCATATTAAGGGGGATGAGAGGAATATTGGGGACATTAGTGGCAGGAAATGTGGACTTGTGAAGGTTGTATATTGTATGACTGTATTTCAATCAGGATCAATTTTATATGTGGGAAAAATACCTATATTATGAACAACCTTGTAATTAAGGTTTTCAAATAAAAAAAATAAGGTTACATGATAGACAATAGATTCCAAAACATTTGACAAGATCAAATGCATTTCATGTTAAAATACAATTAATTATATATGAACCAAAGGAAAAATATTCATCCTGAAAAAAGGATTCTTTAATAACCCATATAGTTAAAATCATACTTAGTGTTAAAATACTGATTATTTTGTTGTTTGTGTTTTTGGATCAAGGGTTACTCCTGGTTCTGGGATAGAAATCACTATTGGCAGACACTGGGGACAATAGGGGGTCCAGGGATTCAAACCACTGTCCGTTCTGTGTTGGATGTATGCAAGGCAAATGTCATACTGCTCTGCTATTGCTACAGCCTGAGAGCGATTATTTTTATGTACAGGTTTTGAAGAAAAAGGGATGTTTCAATTTGTACTCAATGTTATGTTAGAGAATCGATTTAGGAAAAATTATATACAAATAAAAACATGAAGATTATGATGAAAAAATAAAACTATGTATATATGTAGATAAAATGATGATGTTGAATACTTTTAAAATGTAAGAAATTTGCTAACATTCATTTGAAATAATGAAGTTTAACACACAATTGTTGGTATCATATATGGTCCTCCAAGTACCAGTAGAGATGCAGAATTTTTGAGCCAGGACTAATAGTGAGTATAGCTAAGTATGGCCCTCAAACAAAGACAAATAAGTATATAATAGAAAAACTATTACATATAAAATAGCCCAAAGTAGCTAAAATCTTAAACATTTAAAGCATATAATTTATATTCAATCTGCATACACTGAATTACTATATATTGTATACATACATCGAGCCATTACGGATAAATTGGCATCTAATGGGTATTTCAAAGACTAGAAAAAGTGTTTAGTTGGTTTAGTGCATAACAACAGTTTATGAATGATATTCTTTATAAGATGTTCACTAGAAACCTTATGGACTCGGCATTTTCAGGTAGTGTGT
Organism: Crocidura indochinensis; assembly: GCA_004027635.1. Classification (NCBI taxonomy): domain Eukaryota; kingdom Metazoa; phylum Chordata; class Mammalia; order Eulipotyphla; family Soricidae; genus Crocidura; species Crocidura indochinensis. Next base: position 7,703 of record PVKC010046013.1, read on the forward strand.
GTGTGTGTGAGTGTGTGTGTGTGTGTGTGTGTGTGTGAGAGAGAGAGAGAGGGGGGGTGGGTTATGATTGCTTGTTTATGGCTATGTGTATCTGTGGGTGTAAATAAGATCTGATAAAGTATGATACATCAGATTCCAAATATCTCCAATAATAAAGATAATAATCTTTAAGGAGATTTGTTAAGGGCTTTGAATATTGGAATGCATTAAATTATAAGTGTGACTATAGAAATGTAGCCACCAAGCTTAATAGTGCATATGAATTGCTCTGAGAGTCAAATCAACACTTTTCTTGCCTTCAGCATGTATTGGAAAGGAGTTTATGCCCTTTTGCAGCAACCCAGTAAATTTAAGCAATAAAACAAAGGTACCCTTCTAAAAGGACATAATATGTAAAGACAAAATCATCAGCTATAAATCAAAGGATATTGATTTAAATAAATAGAATTGTTGGCCTCTGGCAAACCTAGCTCAAAGGCTGAAACAGATCAGTATCCTTTGCTCAGAACCCATCGGTTTTGCATTTCCAAGTCAAAACCCTAAGGGTTTTTTCTTTAAGATCTAAATAGCTTCTATTACTATCTTACATTTTCCAATTTTTATCCAGGTTCTATACACATCCAAAGTAGAGTCAATCATAGGCTTTAGGCAATGAGTGAGAAGAATTTAGCTGGAAGGCACCCATGTCTTTCACTAATCAAAGCAAGATATTAATAAGACCTTTCCTATAAAGGGCAATTAAAACAGCTATCCAGAAAATACAGACCTTGAGCACTTTTGGGGGGAAAGGGAAGGAGATACATGACTGTGCTCAGAACTTACTCCTGGTTTGGCACTCAGAATTAATTTCTCTTGGTAGGCTCAGGCTCTGTAATGTACTCCAGTGATCTTAATGCCAGAAATATGTAATGTAAGAAATAAAACCTTGGTTGTCAGTGTGTAAGACAAATGCCTACACCCTATACTATTGTGATGACCCATTAGGGTTCTTTTACAGTAAAATTTAGTTTGTCCCTAGTGGGTGTGTGTATTTAGCTCACAATGTGGTTCAGATGCAATCATGAACCTTTACCTATAGAGTGTGTGTGTGTGTGTGTGTGTGTGTACAAAGAGTTTCCTTGAAAGAAATTTATAGAGATATGAGGAGGAGAAACAAAGAGAGATACATATTCAAGAGAGAATATTGGCTTTTCCATTAGAGAAAATATCTATCTTGACTTTAAATTTAATTTTTGAAATAGCTGAATGATACTGGTATTATCACCTTTAAAACACCCTTTATTTCAAGTCAAGGCAATATTCCTTTCACAAGTCAGTGACATACAGTTTTCTCATTCACAACTTAAACAAAAAAGGGAGCTGTATTGCTGAAAGTAGTTGATTCGGACTCACCACTAATATTTCTGTTATTTGCCAATAAATAATTATTTAATAATATTATGAAAGTTATTTTTGGCTTTGCATTACACATTATAAATAAATTGTATAGATGGACTTTTTAGCTTAAATGTTGGATACCAAAAATAGGATGCCATTTTTCTTTGTTATGGGTTGGGTAAAGCCAGTAATACATAAAGAAATGAGGTTTTGGAGAAAGAGACATTTATTCAGATCCATTCACTTTAATAGCAACCAAACTAATTTGCAAACATCCTTTCTTGTTATACTAACTAAAGATAACCTAGTTGTCACATGATGATAATAATTTGTTAAAACCTATCTCTAAATAAAAGTAAGCAACAGATATTTTTCCACTCTTAAAAAGCTAATGTTCTCTTGAGCATCTTCTCTCTTTATCTTTTCTAATTATTCTTTCTAATTTTTTAATACTTCTCTCCCTAATTAACATCATCATGGTGGTTGTTAGTGTAGTTTTCTCTAACTGCACTCACCACTCTTTGTTGTGAGTTTCATATCCTGAAATCAAAACATTTATTACCAATTAGTTTTCGGATCACAGGCAGTGATACTAGAGATCTACTCCCAGGACTCTGTTTAAGGGGTCTCTTGTCAGCATTTGGGATACCATGCAAAGTGAAATCAGTGCATGAGTGCTTTATCTAAACTCAAATTTTTGAGTATATCTTTGATTACTGATGCAAGTCTTTTTGACTACATAGATTAGTGATGATAAGAACTATTGAGAGAAACCACAAGAATATACCCATGCACTGTATACCCCCTAATATTAAGGTTCTAGGACTTTGATGGCACTGAAATTGAATTGCTGACTTCAAAATCCAGAATTTTCTAAAACATTTTCAGTGTCTCTCATTAGCAAAAAGAAGAAAAACAAAAACAAGCAAACAAAAAATACCCAAAATATCCAATTTTTATGCAAATTCTACTACATAATGAATTCCACCCAACCATTCATTTTTATTGACTGTTTTATAGAAACATACTGCAAAGGTATTTCAGATTCCACCATGTAAATCATAACTATGGTTTGATGGCTTGTTTTTCCCAGACATTTTTTCTCATGACTTTCTTATTGTTATTAAATCAAGCAAATGTTTACAAATTTTGATGGAAATAAAACCAAAAAGACAAGATACTTTTGTGTATGCTAAGGGCTGTCTAAATGAATCATTAAGATCCAGTCTTGTAGACACTTTCACACAGCAGACAGGCACTAGAGAAAGATAAAGTTCAGAATACACATATGTAAATTATGCAAATAGATCTCCACTGTTGAAATAATGTTGTTGAAGTCATAAAAGACTAAATAGTATTTACTTAGTTTTATTTTTGAAATGGATATTTCATTGGTTGTGTGGAAAGTTTCTTACTATTTAAACATTGCAGCTTTGCAGCTTGATTTACCCAAGATACATAGCAGTAAGATAAAGAAAGTTCTATATATTAGAATAGTCCTATGCAAAATAGTGGGGTTTGTTTTTAAAATCAGTCAATTTACATTTTTCTTATATTTGTTTCCTTATAAGAGCAAGATTTCTACAAGGTTTCTTTTGCAGATATCAAGATATTAGTATTTTTTATTTTATTATTTTTGGGGGAAATTTTTAGGCTACACCCTGCAGCACTCAGGAAATCCTTCTGGCTCTGCTCTCAGAAATCTGTTCTGTAAGGCTGGGGGACATGATGGGATGCCGGCCATTGAACCCACGTCTGACCCTACTGCTGTGCTATCGCTCTGGTCCTGATATTTGTGTTTTTAAAAACAAAATGGATGTAATCACTTAATGATCTGAGTGAAAAAGCACTATTAGAGACACAGTGAAAATAATAGTAACCCTTGTCAGAAGTTAGGTTAATGAGACAGGATAAAAGACAAAGGTTATTGGGTGAATAGTTTCTCCCAATTAGTGGGTGGCTCTTGTATCCTGGGCACTATTTCTTTTGAGGTGCAGACGCTTCTCAGCTTAATATATTCCCATCTGTTAATCTCTGCTTTCACTTGCTTGGAGAGTGCAGTTTTCTCCTTGAAGAAGCCTTTAGTCAATGTCATGGAGTGTTATACCTATGTGTTGCTCTATATACCTTATGGTATCAGGTATGATATCAAGGTCTTTAATCCATTTGGATTTTTTTCTTTTTTTTCTTTTTTTTTTTTTTTTTTTTTTTTTTTTTTTTTTTTTT